>UELU01072790.1:0-21738 GCA_900490025.1 Megastigmus dorsalis | reverse complement strand
GATTTATGTCAGTAACCATGGACACCTATTTCTTCAATTGTCAGTCGAGACATTTAGTGTCAACAGAGGAGGCTATGTTCTTCAATGCAGCGCCGAGGTGCTGGGCCTCGGCCGATGGGAAGAAAATCCGCCCAACTGCCGAGGCACGAAGAAGTAGAAAGGAGGGGGTAATGTTTTGATGAGTGTTTTGTTTACAACTATATACGTGCTTTCTCCTCTTCTCTTTCTCTCTCCTCTTCTTCTTCACTTCCTTTCTAATTCTTCGTGCCTCGGCAGTTGGGCGGATTTTCTTTCCAACGGCCGAGGCCCAGCACCTCGGCGCTGCATTGAAAAACATAACCTTTATAATTGACACAAAATGTCTCGACTGACAATTGAAGAAATAAGTTACAATATTATTAACATAAATCCTTTCCAAATTTTTCTCCTTGTACTTAACTTCAGGCCTTTAAAAGTGACAACGGGCACATAGATAACAATTGTTATCAACGCGACAAAACTTGTTTTCAAGAAATGTCAACTTATAAACAACTGAAATGTTCAATTGTTATCGCGCATTATTTGTGGATAAATTAAGAAAATTTATGAAAACAGTATCAACTCGTCACAACTAACCGCCATCCGGCCGAACGGATATAATTCTGCTGATAATTCGCGTTCATGCAATTATTTCTGTTCTCACATCAGCTTCTATTTTACCATCATAATATATTTTATATCCTGGATTACATGCCTTCTCCGTTACCCACTATAAATATTTCATGCATATTATTCGTATTGTTATCAACATTTCGTGCATACTATTCGACTAATCAAATGCTTCACTACCCAATAAACTGTTTTTATTATCACCTTAATCTATCCACATGTACTTCTTTCAAACCAGTCCCATTCAAAATAGATCAACCAGAACCAGACCATCTGCGTGGTTTCTTCGGATAAAGACATTCTATGATTCAATTTGATCATGCGGAGAGCGAAGGAAAGTCACAATCAGTTTTGTTGAACGAGTTAAGCTGCAAGCGCATTCTGTGCGGATTGCGAAACAAGTGGTTTTCTAGGCTATACACAGTGTGTCTCGACCGCTCAATGGGAACTATATACACTCTGTGTGTGTGTGTGTGTGTGTGTGTGTGTGTGTGTGTGTGTGTGTGTGCGGGTGTATGTGTCTCGTTCACATAAAATGTCAATGTCCTTGTCTCTGTCGGACGAAGGCGAAAGAGCGTGAAGAAGAAGAAGGAAAAATGGGAACGGAGGGATAAAGTCGTAGTTATGCCGAACAAAAATGACGATTCATTTTACCATTCGGAGACGGTTTTTATAAATGAGTAAAGAATCGAATGACGCCGTCTGTCTGGTGTCTAACGTTACCGATAGTCCTTGGCGTAGAACTTAAAATTTTTCTGCACTTGCGCATATTTTCTTATTTGTAGAGAGGTGCATTGGTAATCGGCTTATTGAATCGTGATTTTGCAGAACAACTTTTTGCATATATATATATATATATATATACATCTTATTGCGGATGTCAGATGCGCACAGAGCAAGAAAAATGAACATTTTGAATTATCGCTCAACTTTGTTTTCTATATGATAATTGATTTTTTCGGTTTGCATGATTGTTTGCCGACGATTACCTGGAAAATAAGGCGCAACGAACAATTTTCTTATACATATTTTTGAAATACACTCAGACCAGGAGAAGCAAATTTTCCTGCGTAGCCTCGCATATAGATACCTCAAATGGTTTACGAGTCATCACCAATACAGGAAACACAGTTTATGAAAATTGTATGCTAGACATTCGGTATACACACTCGTGGAAAGGATTTTCACCGATGAAGCACTTTCTGCTTGAGAAAGCAAAATGTGTACTTTTCATTTAAGACTCGCTTTTTTACATTTCTATTATTTACATAAACGTATTCGGGCAAAATAAAAAAAATTTATTTTTTATCTTCCAATCGTGATTTAAACCAGTATTACTTAACTGCACACGTGACTTTAATTTTCTATCTGAGATTTTGAAGTCTTGTTTTCCAGTTGTAAATATTGTGCTGACATTTCAGCGGAAATGATTTTTATAGTATTACTAAACTCTCGTTCATCACAATACAGCAAATACTCAAAGCATCATGAA
This sequence comes from Megastigmus dorsalis, assembly GCA_900490025.1. NCBI lineage: Eukaryota > Metazoa > Arthropoda > Insecta > Hymenoptera > Megastigmidae > Megastigmus > Megastigmus dorsalis. The sequence continues at coordinate 19,598 of UELU01072790.1, read as the reverse complement.
TTTTGCGAGATGACCGTCTATACGGATTTATGAATTTAATAGAGCAATAAATAATGAAGTCATGACTACAAAGTTGCAGCGTAAATTCAACTCTTACGTAATTTCAGTACCGAATATTACGAATGGATAGAAAATTTTTCTTTGACAGATTCCCTTCTTCGTTTACTTCTACAGTACGTTAATAATAACTGCAGAAAGGAAAGAAAATATCTCTCGTTAATTAAAAATAATTTATTTAGCTGTGCATCTGTGAACGAAAGTAAAGTGTCCTGACAAGAATGTTAATTGAAACGAAAATTATTTTATAATCCACGAAAGGTAAATATTATAGCAAAATGGTTTCCTGTTTTGATGAAACAATAGACAAGAAGGGATGTGAGAACATTACGTAAATTACAAGTTCTATTTTGTGGTTGTGATTAAAATCACAATTGACCTCTAATTAACCCGTAATTAAATATAATAGCATATCAGTGCTCCACTTCTTTTATGTGACGTGGTTTCCATTGTTTGCTTGATTTCAGTCAACTTTTCGAGTACTTTAATATTCTTTGATGCTTAAATTATAGGTAAGAAACCAACACCAAGCTCAAATTAATTTATCTTACTAAAAATGACTGAAATTAAAAGATGCAAATAGTGCTCAGAGCATATTGTGATTCAATTATTTCATTACCCGCAGGAAAATATTTCGAAAATATGTAAATTCGAGTTGAGGTTTGTAATTTGCAATTCAAAAATCCCCGCTAAAAATTCATAAAATGCTATAAAAGTGCCTTGTGTATCTTTCATACTTTCTGGAAATTTCGCCTCCTAAGAATAATTAAAAATGATAAAATTTTATCATCAACTACATCGCTGCAATTAAAGATATAATCATTAATTTTTTGAGGTATTTTATATATTAAAATATACCATTTAGCTATATAATTCCTTCATTGATCTTAATCTTGTCTGAAAAAATACACGTCTGAAATCGATAACACTTTATTAAATTCACGGAAGATAAAAGCAAAGTTTCTAGTACTGTTTTGTTTATAATTATGCAAATGAAGAAATAATTATTTAAAATCTTACAACACAAGCAGACACATACCTGCCAACTGAGAAAAGCTTTTCTATTTTTCCGCTTTTATATTCATGTATAAATTAGCTTTATTTCGTGTAGCCAAAAAGCGCTTGCATCGACATTAACCAAACCCCAATCCAAGCTCTGCGCAGTCAAGATTCTTCTTCTCCCTTTCTAAAGCCATTCAAGCCAACCTACTTCAATCCAATCCCCGAGCACTCGACAAACCTCCCGCGCCCATAATCGAGGAAAGAAAATTCGGTGCGCGCCCTCGAAAAAGTAAAAAGCGCCGAGTAATTAAAAAAATGCAGCCGAGTGCGCGCGCGCGCGCGCGAGAGCCTGCAAGAGCCTGCAAGAGCCTGCAAGAGTGTCGGCCGTGTCGAGCTCGAGGAATTACCGTATATCATCTCCCTGAGCTCATGAATGGTCTGGCACTTGACCTCGTCGGTCTCGCCGAGCTCGCGCCTCGCATACTCGAGCGCCTCGTCCGGTATGAAGTCGAGATCGAGGGCGAGCTCCTCGTCGTCGGGCTTCTCGTCCTCCGCGTTGAGCTCCTTGGGCTCGGGCATGTTCTCGTCGCTCGCCGCCGAAGACGATCTCTCGGCCACGTCCTCGCAGCAGCCGCTGTCCGTGCGCTCGCGCGACAATGGCGCCGTAGCTGAGGCCTTGCTCGGCTCGCTGCTGCTGCTGCTTATCAGCCGCTCCTTGCCTCCTGGCGCATCCTTCCCTTCGAGCGGCTTGTCCTGCTGCGAACAGTGAGAGAGAGAGGGAACGTGAGATTGATTCGAAAGAGAGAAATATATGTGGGACGGCTCGATTTCAGATTCGGATATTGCGTCTGGTATAGATAATGCAAAGATACGTTTTGCGCATAATGCTGCTTGGTTATTCGTTTACTGCGTGTATCTTTCGACCTAATTAAAAATGTAAATTGTTTATGATATATGAGAAAGTGTACTTTCAAACACTATCTTAGAAGATAGGAGGATTGCTTTTAAATATAGATTAACGAGCGTTTATCATAAAAAAATTTATTCTGTAGCTTTTTTTTGTTTTATATGAAAATAAACTCTTGCGTCGTGTAATTTATTCGAAGTTTTTTAAACCACGGGTGCAAAATGGTGAAATTAATTTTTTTCTCTCTTAATTGTCATTGGAAATAGAAGGAGAATAAATAATGAATCGTATGTTTATTAATGATTCTTTTGCCAAAAAAAAATTATCTGCATTCTTGTAAAAAAGTATTGCAAAAAATGTATTTCTTATGTTGACTACTCATTATTGAAGAGTAACGAATGGTATTTTAAATACAACGCAATTGTTAAATTAATTAAAAAAAGTTTCAAGTAACAAAGAAAGTGTACTAAATTAAGCATTATTATTATGCGAATATGAATTTAAATAAAGCAGTTTATAAAATAAAATTACAAAGACATTATAATCAGCAAAACATCATTCTATCTTCGTTGAAAACAGGTTTAATTTAAAGTAAAAAAATCATGATTAATGACTTTTACTTGAAATATTTTCATTCTATATATAACCTAATGACTATATACACATTTGTTTTAACTATTATTAAATACCATTACATGAACATTAAATGAAAGAAATATACATTCATATTATATTAATGAAAGTGTTTCATTCCTAATAATGTATTAATTTTGTTTAATAGTAAAGATAAAGAAAATCTCTTTGCATGATTATTTTCTATTATCCGATAGTATGCAAAAAAAAAACAAATAATTTTATCACGATAAATACATAGTATATACTACTCGGTTTTTAAATATATTATATGTACCTAATACATTTACTGCACATTCCATACTTATATTAATGGCTCATGATTGCTAAAATATTTTAAAACACAAATTGCAATGTTTTAATCGGAGTTGGGTTACATAACGAAAAAAAAGTAATATACGCATTAAAACCTGAAGATAAAGTGCTACACGAGAAGATACGCTTCAGAAGCTTGATCATATTATTCTCGATGAAAATAAATGCGTATTAGATTTGCGGTAACTAATAAAATAATATTTACTCAATTGAATAACTCTTTATACATCGCACTTAAGAGGATGCAGTAGCTAAATACGTGCTTTTTGTTTCGCTTATATCTTGATGTATTAATAATAAAAATGAATATTTAGAGTTGAGCGGCGTAGTGCTCGATATAATGTATCATCTTGTACAATATGAAAGTGATTTGATTTGTCGTTTTTGCAAATAATTGGAAGAGGTAACAGATGTTTATATGCTTGAAAAGTTAACCTTAAAATTACGTTCATACTTACTTATGCTTATAACTTTTTATATTGATAATTTTGAGTAATATTTGGACTTGAGCAGCGTAGTGCTCGATATAATAAAGCATTTTGTACAAGATGAGATCTATATGAGTTATCGTTTTTCTATATCATTGGAAGAGAGAAATACTGAGGAGGGGGGACGCTACTGCATCCCCTTAAAAGCAATATCAGAAAATAGAATAACATCTTTAAACCCGAAAATTTTTATAATCATCTTAAGTATTGAATACATAATATCCATATCAAATTTTAATGTCGTAATTGGTATCGTATGAAGAACTAGTAGACTATGTAGAAAAGGAAATATAAGCGCGGAAAATTTGTTCAAATTTTAGGATAAAAATCACAGCATACACTAATTCATTATTTCTTCGTTCAATACTTCGAAAAACAAAAAAATTTAATTTTACAAATTGGTTATATTCTTAATTATATTATCATTACAAAAGTACTTAACTATGTTAACATTACAATTCATGAGTTTAGACTACATTCGTAAAATAGTTATGGTCGGAAAGATTCCTACTTTACCGGTTCTTGCAATTAACGTAATATATAAGATAGAGATTAATTTTTGTAAAAGAACTCTGTCACCATCTCGGTAATGATGTAAACATTACGTGGTTCAAGTTCCATGAAATTCCATCCACAATTCGCAGAAATTTTTGTCGTTGAAAATTTCGGAGATAGAAATCGCTGTGAATTACGAACGAAATTTTCGACAGCCAAAATTTCTGCCAATTGTGGATGGAATTTCATGAAATTGAAACCACGTAATATTTACGTCATTGGCGAGATGTTGACGGAGAGTTTTTTTTTCGAAAATTAATCTCTATCTTTATATACTTCGTTAAAAGCCAAAACCGGTAAGGTAGAAATCTTTCCGACTATAGCACATCCCCTTAAAATAAGAGGCTTGCTCTATTTCCACCGTAAGTAGCATCTTAAATTTATTATTAACCTTCAACAAATGAAATATTTCAAGAGATATTTCAAGGATAATAGAATACTTTCCATCAAAGGTTGCTACTCTAATTGTGATCAATAAACTTTATGGTATAACGACACAGGAATGTTATGAATGCCTCCAGCTTTTAATAAAAATAATAAAAAATAATTTTTTTTCTTTAATAGGTACGTAAGTAATTTTTTAATGGCATAGTAAAAGTTTGTACTCTAGAAAAATGTATTTTCGCTTACGTAACCAAACGCACAGTAGAAAAAGTTAAAATTAAATTTAAACCGATCGCATTGATAAAAATACATAAAAACCACTGTTTCACGTAGAATAGAAACATTTCACCGTTATTTTAAAAAGTAAAAGTTACACTGACTCCACACCACGATGAACAGAATGATCCAACAACTTCTTTTTCTATACCACAAAAGTAAAGTAGTTATTTAATACCCAGTAGCTGATCTCAACCGATCCGTGAAAAACTCCATTCTCGAGCTTGGACATGGATTATAGGATATTGCGTTAGGGCATTCGCATTCACCCGGCAATTTCTTCACTTTCGCGCAACTTCGAACGTTACAAAATTAATGTAGTTTCGTTTTCGAGTGCCACGGCCACGAAATCACTTCATCGCATTCCCGCAACTGCAAATCGAAAAACTCGTATAATATCCAAGCATTTTGAAATATGTATACCTTTAAGTTCGACGTGCGAACATGTGTCTGCTATGGAGGTTAAGGGCTCGGACAGCCAAATGAATGAGGAATGAGGGAATAAGAGAATAGCATTGGTTTCTATATCTGTATATATGATAAATAAAAAGTTATTTTACTTTATAATATCTATATATACTACCAATGTTATTTCTTATTCCTTCTGCCTTATTCCTTTAGCGAGCATGGGGCCTAATTAGGCGGAGAGGAAATGCAAGAAGGTTAGATGTATGGCGATAACGAGTAAACAAAAGAAATCAACAGTGCGCCGACACACTGCACAGTCCGGCTTATCTTGAAAACTGATTCCGCTGGGAGAGAGAAAGTATAAAGCACCGAATAGGTAAGGATCCTTGCGAAAACTGCGCAAACCGATAAAGCAGAAAATCGGGCCGCAATCGTTAAGAAACAACACGAAGCAAAAAACAGGCGTGCGGAACGGAGGACAGTTAAAGGGGGAATATACGCTCCACTAGTTTTCCCTTTCTCTCTCTCTCTCTCTCTCTCTCTCTCTCTCACGCACATATTGTGCATCTATAGAGGCAAGCCTATCGGAAAGAGCAGAAGAATAAACGCATGGAGCTGTATCTATATGTACTCGTACGCGTATATATAGGTAAGAAACGATATCGTCCGATTTTTTCAAACCTCTCGGTATTCCGTCGGCTCTTGTGGTAACAGGAAAGAGAGGAGGCAGGTGAGCTTACAGGTATTATTATGCCAAATATCCCGGGATTCTAAGGAAACCTAAATGCACGCCGCACACATACACACGCACACATACACAAGTATCGCGAGGCAAAGCGAATGCAGCGAGTAGCCGGACGTCAGTGATGCAACTGAGCGGCGGAGTAAGCATTCGCTGCCACTATGCGCTCTGTGCTCTCCTGCGGCTACGAGATCTCTCTCTCTCTCTCTCTCTCTCTCTCTCTCTCTCTCTCTGAGTCTCTCGCACTCGCACTCGCGTCTGGTGGCTTTGCTCACCTAGACTCACTCTCCTGCATCTTATCTGGCCTCTTACTGCCAATAGCTCCAGCGAACTCGCGACAGAGAATGGAGATGGAGACTGGAGAGACTGCGAGCGCGAGAGAGAGAAAGATGGATTGTGCGAGGCCGTTGTTGATCGCTCTGAGCGCGAGACTAGTTAGTTAGGCGGACGAGAGGATATTAAGGAGTATTTCCACCGAACTTAGGATTATTTTTCTTGCAATTTCAGCGATGCGTTGACGCATTGTCTATCGATTGCGGATAGGTGGTTGACACGTGGTTCTTGGTGATTAAATCATTGTCAGGGTCGTATATATCTTGTATAGCCAAAGGACAATGATCATGCGAAATGGCTAATCAAGTTTTTCCTCCAATCAAGAGCTTTTAAAACGATTGGCTGGCGAGTCGAAAGGTGAATTTCTTTATTGATTTTTACTGTGGATTCAGGCAGTCCTTGATATTCGCAAATAAAAATGTTTCCAATTTCAATATAAAAAAAAACTGTTGAAAGTGCTAATTTGTAAAATTTTTCATAATATTTCCTGCTTTTTACATTCGATTTTCAAAGTTTTGAATGAGTTATAAAATGATGATCTTACTTATTATATCAATTTTGGCATTTTATGAAAAATAAATAACCACGAAAAAGTCTGATTTTAAATGTTCGATTTGGCCTTGTTGATCGCCCAAACCCGTTTTTTGTTTACTTTGAGCAATATTCCTATTAAATTATTCAATTACTTTTTAACCACTTTAATCCACTTCACGGATCCAATGTCACGGATTTAAAAAAGAGTCATAGACTTCTTGACAATCACGAACATATATTCATCACCACGAGCCAGAGCCCGCCACTATACTCTACTATCGACATCATTCCACTATCTTATTACGGATAAGAATACTGTATCATTATGACAGCCCGTAAACCTCACAATGCACAATTGTGTGAAAGTGAAATCCGGTTATTCTCTCTATACCCATCGGCATTGAGATGCAGGAGGTAAATTTTTCCTTATATAAATCTTATAGGCTATACGGATTAGATACTCTTATAATTATATATTAGGCTATGTCGATTTTCGTAGCTATCATTTTACCGATAATTTCATTATTTAAAGTTCATTAGCTTACAAAATAAATGTTAAGTGATAGATAAATGATCTACAGATCAATATAAATTACCGAGAACGTAATATCAAAGCTTTAAAATGCATTAGGTGTATTCTCAATTATTACATATTACATTTATAATTACATATTAATGAATTTGCATATACTGTACGAATAGAAATATTCGATATAATCCTTTTTAATAGGTATTCGCAGCGAGCAATCATTTGTCTTCGACATGAAAGATAAAAAATGTAAATGTCAATCGGTTTTATGTAAAAAGTGACTAAAGATTAATTTTTTTCAAGAGAATAAGAAAAAGTTCCGTAGACATTGATTTCGCCCGAAGGCGCATAAAAAAACCAATCCAAAAAATGGCCAAAAAATATACGAGTAAAAAACAGAATCCCTGCATTCGATGAAAATAACTTGAAATATAAATATACCGATTAAGTCGATTTATACGTCAAAAAAAATACAATTGCACCCCTTAATTTAATTATATTTAATGTAAAAAATGGCAGACAAGATAGCAGGATGAAAAAGATTGGACTGTAAAAGCACCTTAACGTAGAAAATTGCTAAAACTTTAAGTGCGCAGCACGCGGCAAAAGGGAAGGTGCACGACGATGACGAGGACACGGGGGGAGTTTATCCGCGCTGGTTTTTCTCTCGTGCTTCGCCTCTCTCGGAGATGTCCTCTCGCATCGTGCATTTGAACCGCTGCACCGCGCAGTGTCATGATCTTTTCCATTCTTTGTTTCCCTCCTATCCACTCTCTGGCTTCGGTACGCGTGCAGTAGCGCGTTTTTGCCGAGTTACGCCGACGCGCGGCGCTGCCACTCGATGCCTCAGCTGACTCCGCGTTGCCCGCCTATAGATATAGAGGTGCGCGCTCTGCACGCGAAGGGAGCGGAAAACGATGACAACGCGGCGAAGGAGGTGGAATAAAAAACGTGAGAGGGGCAAAAAATACTGTTTAATATATCTATAAGTACGCGATATGGAAATGCACTGCGAGCTGGAGAAGCCCGTCAAAACTACGTCTTTATTGCGCGAGGATGTTTCGTTTTTTCCTTTTCATCTACTCTATTGATCATAAAAACGGTATAACTTTGTGTTTCTTTACTGCCTCCCCACTTTGAACAAATAAGTTCCTTATTTTTTGCAAAATATCTCATTGTATTGCGCGCGTCGTTGCATGTTTGCCATATGCGTGGTTAAAATCGAAGTACACCTAACCGATATTCCTATAATGCGATTGTGCAACATATTCAATAAAAGGATCGCCGCAGCTTGCACGTAATTACATGTGATTAAACGCAATCACTGACATATATTGTAATATACAGATGAAATTACATATTATCATTACTTGTGGGTTGAAATAGAATAGAATAGGATTTTAACATTCTGTGGATGCATCGCCTGTTCACTTTATGAAGAAGCAAAATGAATATACCAGAAATTGCAGTGCAAATTTGCATATATTCCATTTTAAAACCAGGAGGATAAGAAATGCGAATTTTAAAAATAAATTTTATCAACTTAATGAAGAGTATCTATAATGATAGAAGAAATATATGCTGAAAATAAATTTTCATTCTGCGAATTTTCATGCATTTTAAATTAAAATTCTTTCCAAGAAAACTAAAAGAATGTCATTATTATATTAATTCAAAGAGCCTTTTGAGAAAATAGACTAATTACATCTCATTCCGCTCAATTATCTTACTCTCCTCTTTTGAGAATCATGCTAAAATAAAATTTAATATTTTTTAGTTTTTAATAAAATAAAATTACTTCTACAGTAAATACTAATTTGACTTTACTTTTTAAACAATCAAAATGTTGACCAAACAGGTAGTAAATTTCGATAAGAAATTAGTTTCAAACTTATGTTTTTCAATACGTCAAGTAGAAACAAACGGATGTAGCAAGACGCATACAAAATCGAAGCGAATTGAATATCAAGTAAAAAAATCTAACGTGTTTGTACATTCAAAAAGCAGCAGTGCTATACTTAAGTAATTGTAGGAATCGATTTATCGATTAGATTAGAAAAACAGTCACTTTCTCGTATGAAACCAGTTCGGTGGTATTTTCGACACTAAATACTTGACAGTGCACGTATCTATAGATACGTGATACATATTCAAACTAATGCACGAAGCAAGTGCAACAGTTCGTACGATGAAATACATTCTAGAATCTACGAAATTCTTTTATCTCATAATACGCATTATTATTATTTGTTTACAAGCTTATTTTCTTACACATCATGTTCGATTTCAAACAAGTAACAAATTGTAATATTCGGTAATATTGTACCAGATAAGCTTTTTTGTATAAGAATTTCAATACGGTTTTTCAAACGGATTCACAATGAATTATCCAGAATAAAATTATCTGATTCGAGCTACAGTCATAAGGTATTAAAATATATTTTGAAAACTATAGTGAAATTAGGTTATCACCCTGCATGAGACAGGTATAAGCAGGTCACGCGTCCCCCTGTCGATAATTATCAGTAGTCATATACTCTAATCATTATTAGATAGATTATTAGTATCTCTAATTTATTGTTTTTCATATTATAGGAAGGTATCTTATACATCACTAAAAGTACTTATATAAAATTATACGTTTCTATTCTTGTATATTTTTATATAACAATTAATTATTTCCTATTTTGGCATATAATGTATACAGTGCAGATACACTGAAAAAAAATTTCTTTGATTCAAACAAATGCATTTCGTTGCCGACAAATTCTTTGATTCAAACAAATATTTATTGAAACTGACTTGACTATTATTTGCTTTGATAAAATATTTGTTTGGGATTAACATTTCAGTTACTTAGTTTTATGTTTAGTCAATTCAAAGAAAGCTTATTTGATTAAAAGAATTTTTTTTAACACATTAAATAAATCATTTATTCGAATCAAATACATTGATGTCATTGAGAGTACAATATTTATTTTAATAAATATTTATTCAAAATAATCAAGTGATTTATTTAAGAAACGTAAACATTTATTTGGTACGAATAAATGATTTTTCAATTAAAAAATTATTAGATACAAAAAAACTTTTATTTGCATTAACTAAATTATTTCTTCAAACCAAAAAAAACAGGTATTTGTTTATAATACACAATAAATCAAAGTGATATATTAATATTTTTTTACTTTAACTATTTGTTTTTTAAATTGAGTAAATATTTCTTTGAAACAAACTAATTATTCTGTAATAAGTCAATACTTTAGCAAATACATATTTCTTTTACTCAACTCAAAGTATATACTGTTTCAAATAAATTGTCTCTTGGAACTAGACAAATCATTTGTTTGTTTCAAAATACATATTCATTTTGTATATTTAATCAATATATTTATTCAAGTTAAATAAATAAGGTTTTGTAGTAAAGAAATCATTTGGTTATAAGAAAAAGCATTTATGAACAAATACTTCTTTGAATCAAACTAATTGTTCGGTAATATTTCAATACTTTAGCAAACACATATTTCTTTTACTCAACTCAAAGTATATATTGTTTCAAATAAATTTTCTCTTGGAACTAAACAATTTATTTAATTGTTTCAAACAAGTTTATTTAATTTGAATAAATAAGGATTTGAAGAAAAGAAATTATTTGAACGTTAGAGGAAACGATTACAAACAGATATTTCTTTGTCTCTTAAGAAAGTATAAATAAGGAATTTAATCAAACTATTTTTTAATTTATTTAATATGTTTTTGTAAACTGAATTTAACACCATAGTTCGCTAATCGATCAAGTTAAAGTAATATATAATTAAAAACAATAAAATATTTATTTGATTTAAGTAACGTATGCGCAGGAAAAATAAACAATTATTGCTTTAAATTATTCAAAACAATAAAATATTTATTCGTATCAAATGATAGAGCATTTAAGAGATTGAAGATATCATTTTATTGTTTTTTTGTGACATCGAAAATACTAAATAAATATTTCTTTGATCTGTATAATTGATTGTATTAAGTCTAAGAAACCGATATTTAGTCTATAGATGGCACAACGGCCACTAAGTGGCGTCGTATAGAGTTTGCATAGCGCCACGCTCTCTCGCAAGCGGCAAGATTGCTGGTCGGTTTGTATATAAGACCGCCAAAGTCTATAACAGAGTAACCGAGCGTGCGTTCATTGTTCAGCATTCAGCGTACTATATAATGCGTCACAATATATATATTGAATAGTGATAATGTAAATTAGCGATGATATGTATAAGTAAGTACACTGAGAGAAGATCCGCGCTTAGCCGTCCGGCGACGGTACGCAGCTATACGAAATACGTGTACAGCAACTGTACGTTCGCATCTGACTGTAGCACTCCGGCGGCCGGGCAGCAACGCTAAGGCAACGGGCAGAGCAGCGCTCCGGCGATCGGAACGCTAAGGTCAGGTTCGGCGCTTTTCGGCGTGTGCCGGGCAGCAGAGCTCCGGCAATTGCCTCACTAGCAGCACGGAAACGAGGCGGCGTTGCTGTACTAGGTCCCGGACGGCTAGCGGGCGAATCTTCTCTCAGTGTATATGAGTGAAAGATATTAAGGCTATAAAGTGAAAAAACAGAAGTTGACAAATGAAAACAAATTATATTATATATATATATGTATGTATATATATAAGTAATAGAGTAGAAAATATTATTACTTAATTGGTTATAAAAAGTTAAATAAAAAAAAAGTGCAGATACCGCAAAAATATTTATATTATATATATTATATACCGAAGCCATCTCGGAGCGCATCAAGCGTTTTCCAAGAAAAAAAAGAATCGTCCGAGCGGCGTCTAGTGGCGAAAATAAAAACTGTATATCTCGCTCAGCAGAGCTGAAAACGAAAGCTTAAAACAGTATAAGTACTTATCCACAGCAGCAACGAGCTCAAAACGCACATCCGTCGCAACCCATCCCATGCACTACCGCGCGGCTGTATATGTAATTGCGAAAGGTGGTCAGGGTCAGTTGCGGTATATATGGTGGCGCGACTACGACAACTGCATTGCATATCTCTCCCTCTCTCTCCCTCTCTCTCTCTCTCTCTCTCTCTCTCTCTCTCTCTCTCTCTCTCTCTCTCTCCATGTGAACGTGCTTTCACTCTTCTTCAGCTATACCGTACCTATATAATACAGCTTCGTACGCATGCGGATTTTCTCCCTCCCTGTTTTTAAGTACAGCAATTTTCGAGTGTACCCGTGGATGAGAGGTCGCGATAACACTGTGATGATGATGATGATGATGATGATGATGGGTCTAGGAGGAGAACACGACTCACCACTGATTTGGCGAAGGTGGAAGATACGTAAGCCAGCATTTTCCGCTGGGTTGGGTTTGGAGCTAGTTTTTTTTCGTTGTACACGCCTCTCTGCTTCCTTATACTGTTGTCTTTGGGCTTTGATATTCCTTGCGGCCTCGCCACTGCGTTTCAGCGAGGATTTATGACTTTTTGAGGTTGCCAACACTTTTTTTCTGTCTGCTGAGCTTCGCAAAATCAGACTCGAATTTTTTCTAATTTTATCGATATACTTTTGCGGAAGTTCTTTTGTGTCTATAGCTTTGGTGATGAGTATATAGTATAGAAAACGTGTATTTATCTCGAAAATTTCTTTCACAAAGTTCTAGTTACTCTGTGGCCTTAAATTATAAATTTCGATATTCCTTTTAAATAAAAAAAAAAATATTGGGTAAATTGGGTACTGAACCTTATAGTACAAAAAATTGATGATCATAAGATATCTTGTCTTATTTACAGTTCATTGCGTTACTTTATTTGAATTACTTATCAAAATGAAGAATATACTTTTTACAAGCTTCGATTGCCAGAAAGAACTATTGACAAGTCTTATGCGCAATTTTGACTTAATGCAAACTGGTTAAAGCTCGAGAGAGACCGCTAACCTGATAACATTTTTTTTCTTATAGCTACAAATTACCTACTTAAATTTGAAAGTACTGCTTAAAGTTAATAAATCAACAAACTTTATTCTGTTCGTTTATTTATAAGTGAAAGAATAATTGACGATACTGTTGCGTCCATCGTGGAGATAACGACGTTGTTTTGTTACGCTATCACGATCCAAATAATTCAGATAAGATGTCGCAAGCTCCACGCGTATACTTTATAATTTACACGCATAACGCCTTACAAATGTGCAGTATTGAAATATGCAAAGTATCATCAGGAGCATTTGTCATCTCATTTAATTCCGTAACTGTCATTTTTAAAGATATAGATATTAGAAATATGAGCTCATTTGAGAACAATGGCTTTTTGTTTAAATTACTTGCATGCAATATATCTATAGACTATGTGTTCGTATTTGTCTTTGTTACAGGCAAATCAACATTTTCATGTATAGAGGATGAAAAGATTTTAATTAAAGTTTCCAAATTGCTGAAAATCAATACCCCCGCCAGCTACTCTCATTATTATTAACAAGTCCAGAGCGAGTGAAAGGTGTGACGAAATGTATTTACTATGCGTGTGATTTCATCCACTGTATATATATTTACATCAGTGTAGTTTAAGTATATCTGTTTCATCATAAATTCATTATAAATGCAACTGTCACGCTTATTTCTTCTTTCAAAATTTAAATACAGTCTTTTGTCGCAGTGTCTCCAGCCTAATGTGCATATCCGATTTCCGCACTGAATATCATTAGCTAACAAGACTGTGCAAAGAACCAATAGTCTACCGTCTGGTCTACGACACATAAATTTTCTTCCAGGTTATATTTGATAAAAAATTACACTTTCATTTGAAATGTAAAAATCGTACTTTTTTTAATTCGCCCGTCTTGAGCCAAATGATCGGCACTGCGGACATCAAAGAAGTCCAGTTTTTGCCAGCAAATAAGAGCATAGAAAGATATACAGCGGCATGAGTCACTGTATGATACCTTTTCGAACTAATGAGTAACCGCCTTACACGGTCTTATACTTTTATCGGTAGCTTTAAATGATAGGTATACGTTTAAAACACAATACTGTCACGGACCCAGTTTTTAATCACTACGCTTATGGCTATGCTTATCACTATTCTTATGCCTGGATATAAATAAAATAACAACTTAAGTATTACTTTACTTTAAATTTTTACGTTAAATAAGGTTTCATCTTTCATTCAATGCGATAAAAATTGAGAAGCAATCGATAATAAATTTATAATATTTGTTTGAGCATAAAATATATTAGGCAGTTTTTAATCATGACATTTAAATAACGTGAGAGCAATTTTTGATCAAAATTTAGCATTGTATCAAATAAAAAGTTTCAAAGAGTAATAAATACAAAATAGTTATTAGTCAAGTAAATGATAATAATAAGAAAATAATCAAAAGCTGGGTCCTGATCAATTATCCCGTTCGTGACGGTACTGACGGTACATTCGATAGTAAAAAAAAACAAAAGAAAAATGCAATTACTTCAACTGCGCAAAATAACATTGCGGTTGATTGGACAAGGTCAGCGACATTATCCAATATCTTTATAAGTACATAAAAGATTCAAGGTCAAATTAATAATAAGGAACTTAATAAGGAACTTTCCATGCAAAACTTGGTTAAAGCCATAGTTGCAAGTAAAAGTGATCGCCAACAAAAACTGTAAAGAGCACAAAAGAACTTGAGCAAAAAACAAAGAAAAATGCTATTCCGCGAACTCACTTATATACAGGAAAAAAAAACAACTACGCGAGTAAAGAAGAATCGAGGTGGTCCACAAAACAAGGATACGAATATATCCAAATCTTCAAAACACCTTGGACCGGTTGCAATAAGCTTTGTTCTTCGCGTCTCTCAACTTTTGCTTTCATTCCTCGCAATATATATATATATATACACGCCTGCAGTAGGGAGCGTGAGAGGCGCGCGCGTATACACGGGAAAACAACTGAGACGCGACTGCCTTCTTTTTCCATTCTCAGAGCTATTCGAACAGAGAGGCGCTCGCGTATAATACTCGTGCACACATTTCCACCAGGCAGTCTCTCTCTCTCTCTCTCTCTCTCTGCGTTCCATTGTGCTTCTTTATTTTTCTCAGTCGCACACGAGCCTATACGGCTGATATAGACTCGTGGAACGTGAGAAGAAACGAGTAAGTATATATATACGCAAGGAAGAGGGTGGCATATCGTGGTGAACGAAAACCAGATGTTTTTCTTTTTATTTTTCGTCAGAAGTTAGATCCGGTCGTGTAGGCTCGTTATCCTTGGGCACAGCGAACTTGAATGTCGTCAAAAAGCCAGAGGATGGAAAATTTGCCCAAGGCAGGCATATGCGGCGAGGAGATAAATAGGCATGAGTTCTGCTTTGACTGTACCTGAGCTCTATGCGGGGGTAAGCCGTGAAAATTCGTTTATTCAGGGAGTTTGACCGAGTGCTTGTTTAACCTTTTCGACGGAAAAATGCTGAGGAGGCTTAACGAGCGAACAGTGTTTACTTGCACTTGCAGCCGATGATAGAGCATCGCGCATTACACGAGTGTGGAAGCAATTGGAAGAAAGCGTGTGTTTTTCAAGTATCTTTTCTACGACTATACCTTTTTTTACTTTCCTCGTTTTTCTTTGCTGTTGTTACTAGAAGTGTTTTCTCAAATTATGATGATAAAAAACTCCAAGTCGGGTATGAAAAAATTATGACTGCTGGTCGCGATTTCTCGCGTTAAAAGTCTACTGTTTCATCAAGATACACCTATCAGTTATATTCGGATATCAATTCAAACAATATCTTGTTTGAGCTAATCAACTCTACACATTACTAATATTTCTAGCAATAAGTTTACTATAAGCAACTCAATAAGCAAAAATAATTTTTTTTTAATTCATAAAGAATTCTTTTTTAACACCAATGGTTACTAAAAATATGCTACTAAATACTAAATATATATGATACATATATGTATCGAGAAACAGTTTTTTGAGGTTATCTTAAAAATTTACCCCGGTACCCCTATTTTTTTGACGAATTCGGATTCAGTGGGAAAAAATACATAAGAAAAAATTAGTCTCCATCCCAGAACTACATACTTTTTTTGTGGGCCTGTGTAATCAATAAGAATTAAAAAAAAATTAGTAAAGTATTCTTTTTTGGAGAAATACAAATTAATAATTTGAAAAGTTAAGCTTTATGCACTCATTAATTATTCTATAAGAATTCTTTTATTGTACTATTAAAATTTTTGCTTATTTTTTAGTAAACATTGTAACTAAAGTTTTTTTTAACAAACACTAAATATTATATTATATAATAGAGTCGCTTTTATATTAATGTTCGCACACTTCACAATTTTTCGACATTAAATTGAACACTTAAAAGAACCTTTTCTTACACCGGGATTCGAATCGGCGATCTTTGAGATACGACGCATAAACCTTAACCACTACGCTACGGAACGCTAGCGTAACCCGAAATTTTGATTTTGCTCATAACGACAAAAATAAGTCTGGAATCACATGGACGCGGCACAACCTTACGCGGAATCTATTCGAGTTCAGCATGAAAAAGAGATTATTTCTTAAACATTATTTTAAACACATTACAATTGTATATGTGGTATTATTTTTTTGAGAAAAAAGAAAGCATTCTTTTTGAATACTTCTTTTAAATATAAATTACGAAAAAGAATGCTTTTTTAATACTTCTTTATTACTATAAAAGCAATTTAAATGCAGTAAAAATAAAATTATTTTCGTAGAAATTATTCTGAAATGAATACTTTTCTAATAATATTTAAAAATTTTATAAGAGTTGTTTTCTGAGGAAATATAGCATTATTTTTGAATACTTTTTTGTTGAGTTTTTCTTTAACATATAAAATATACAAAAAATAATGCTTTATAAATAATTTTTGAATACTATAAAAGTAATTCTTATAATGTGGTAAAAATAAAATTGTTTTTCTCAAAAAGAATACTTTTTGAACGCTATAATATAATTATATAAGTAATATTATTTTGAGGACATCTAAGATTACTTATACACGGAGAAAAAGGATGTAGCAATATTTATGATGAATATACGAAAAATTACTATGTTGCGTACCAAAACTGTGACATACTCATTTTATGGAGATTTTTCTTATGTTTATAACAAAAATTACTATTCAACATAGCAATTTTTATAGAAATTTATAGCCAAAATTACTATGTCCATAGTAATATTTGTTATGAATATAAGAAAAATCTCCATAAAATGAGTATATCACAGCTTTGGTACGCAACATAGTAATTTTTCGTATATTCATCATAAATATTGCTATATCCTTTTTCTCCGTGTAGAATTCTTTTTTCTGAAAAGTGTGCTTATTCGGAATACACTTCAGCGTCTATATTCTTACTTAAAAAATCTTACTTGTAATCTAACACAGATTAAGAATTTTTTCAGCCAGCACAATTTGCGATCGAATAAAAATTGACGAGAAAACTATAAGCCCAGTCGCTTTTAGGTACGTATAGAACCACCTTTCTAATCCATATTAATAGTTACAATGAGGATAAAGTAGAGTTTGAAAACATATACCGAATTACACTTGGAATATAAGAATGAAGTTATTTTAGGTAGTAAATGATTGTTTGCTGCTAACTTGTTTTTCTCTAAAGCGCGTTGAGCTGCATTTAAACTGAAAAAAAATTATTTAATATGATTTAAATAGCTATGATTACTTAAATTGCCTAACACAAGTTAGAAATTTTAAGAAATATAACATTAATAGTATTCGAGTAGATTTGAACAAATGCCTCTTTCTCGCTCTTATTGAATTTATCAAAATTAATACATTAAATATTCTTCGAAAAAAGAAACTACTTCTTAAAATTTTAATTTAAAATTTTTTTCATCAGCTTGACAGATTACTGCGCAAAAATTTTTGATACCACAGTCCTTGACCACGTTTTTCATTCCAATTGCAAAAATAATATGCTGAGTAAGTTGTATCACGTACAGAAACTTCTTTATTCATTTAATATAATTGCCCTACCTTCCATCGAATTGAATCATAACTATGTATAAAATTACATGAAGCATGCTTGCATCACTGAACAAAAAGATACCTATAAAAAATATTCGCGTTTTATCCTTTATATGTGATATATTCATTTTAACAAACATTTTAATTGTTCCAAGTGAAACAAGTTCCATCGTTTCATTTTCTAATATAAATATTTAAATAATTTTTAATGAAATTGTAAATCTTAGAGTCAATTTCAGTAATTTAACTTTACCACTCAATAAATTATGTCAAGATTATTTTTTTTAGAAATTCTCGAAGTTTTGCAAATGCTTTCAAAATGTACAAATCTCTGTTTAAATTGTGATGGTTCGAAAGTTATTCTGATGTCAATCACATGCGGTAAAACGTTTACAGTGTATAAGCGGAAGTACAACTTCTTTGATACCAAATAGAAAAAAAAGATCGGATGCGATTATCCAATTGTGCAAAGTAGTAACGAATAGGAAATGTATAAGAACATTTTTATATAATTGTTTTATATAATCCGAAGTGTTCAATTTTAACAATAAAAACCATTCTCATTTAAATATAGCCAGATACTTGAAGCATATACTTCCAAGTTTGCTCTCTACTTTAAAGAAAAGGATACGCATTGCTGATTAGGCAAACTTTTTTCCGTTTTTACAATATACTGTGTTCCTATAATTACAGTTGACATCTTGTATTCTTAAATTAAAATTACTCCATGAGGTTCGCAGGCTTTGAAATAATTATGTTTAGTTTCTTCGGGTTCTTAATGACAGCGTTAACTATATTTCATAACTAGATGGCGACACTGTGAACTTACGATGACTGTAGTACCCGCTCGGAGTTCGGACCGTTCACCTTACATAATGAAACCAGTGAGTGCGTTGAGTAGAACAGGGAAAGACAATCATCTTCTTGGAAGAAGAATCTCAATTTAAGACTCAATTTTATAATGATAAAAAATTGTTTTTTGAAGTTAGAAAGTGCATTTTAAATAATAACTTTTAATAATGTAAATATTTACTAAAATATTATAATATCCTTACAATACTTGCTTAAGATAAATTAATATTTAACAGGGTTATGATTCAATTCGATGGAAGGTAGGGCAATTATATTAAATGAATAAAGAAGTTTCTGTACGTGATACAACTTACTCAGCATATTATTTTTGCAATTGGAATGAAAAACGTGGTCAAGGACTGTGGTATCAAAAATTTTTGCGCAGTAATCTGTCAAGCTGATGAAAAAAATTTTAAATTAAAATTTTAAGAAGTAGTTTCTTTTTTCGAAGAATATTTAATGTATTAATTTTGATAAATTCAATAAGAGCGAGAAAGAGGCATTTGTTCAAATCTACTCGAATACTATTAATGTTATATTTCTTAAAATTTCTAACTTGTGTTAGGCAATTTAAG
>UELU01072786.1:0-10198 GCA_900490025.1 Megastigmus dorsalis | reverse complement strand
ATATATATATATATATATACATGTATTTTGTTGCCCTCTTTTTCCTCGCTTCTACATCTTCTTCTTGGGTTCGATGGGATTATATGCTGGATAAACGCATTGCCGAGGCGCCGCTCTGCACCAGCGGATGTCTAGGTTTGCCGTCGCCGAGCTCTGTGCCTGCGTGCGTGCGAAAAATAAGACGAGGATTTTCGAGGGTGGTGGGGGAGATAAGTGGCGGGGATTGGCAAATGCGCTTCAAGTGGAGGATGAATTTCGTTTGGATTTGCTTAGTTTATGATGCACTTTATTGCCTTGGTGATATTGATTACGAGGCTGGGATGGATGCTCGAGTATTTTTAGTTGAGAATGTACGGTTTTAATTTTGGTTCAGGATTTCGAGATGGAATTAAAAAATGGAACTAGCGTGTCTTACATTCAAGAAAGTTTTTATAATTTTTTTACTTATCAATAACATTCTGCGACTTGCTAACAGATGCATTAAATAAAGTATATTAAAAAGTAGGATTGATATATGTGGGAAAGTGTACAAGAATTCATCTGACTCAATTCGTCTGTTACTACTTACAACGAATATATTTTATCATTTTCAATGTTATACGTGAAAAATAACTAGCCTAAATCTAGTAATCAATTATCATCGAATGCGTCCTTACTATAAAAAAGGAATCATATTGTAAAAGTTACTTGGTATCTGTTCGTCATTTCCTCTTTCGATAAGGGTAGCAGGATTTCCCCCAGAAAAAAAGTGTTCTTTTTATCTCACGCATTAATATAAAATAAAGTTATAGAAGTCCGCCATTTAAAGTGGGATATCCGATCCCGTGAGAACTGCATATGTCCTGTTTTAAAATTATATTACACAGCTTGAAATTGCGAAGCAGAAAGAAAATGTAATATCATCAAAGCATGTAAAAGGTTGATTAAATACTTAGAGATTTTGATTATTGTATTAAATCATGTTAACATATTGTAAAAGATGAGTCATGCCGGTACAGTGAAATACATTTTACATGTAACTATTTTAATTTTAAACAACTATTCACGTTCTTGTATTGTTAATAAATAAAAGTAGATATTATACTTATTACTATGATTAGCTTTAGTAGGGATGAATCTAATATCAGGACAAAGATAAAAGTACCTAAAATAGTACTTTTCGACCAGTGTTGAACAATAATTTATACCACGAGTGTCTAAAAATCATGTCATCATTGAAACCTACTTTTTATCCCGAATGCTTATCGATAAAAACTGAAATATCAGGTGTATTACAAAAATATCAAAGTCCAAAAGTTTAAAAACTATCATTGATCGGAACAGAAGAAAAAAAAAACTATATTTCATTTCATTAAAAATAAAGAAAAGCGCGAAGAAAGTAAAAGCAGAGTCAGAGAGTATCAAGTAGAACGAGCCGAGACTAGTCAGCCGGTCGAGCCGTGGCCGTGGTGACGGCAAGAAAGAGAGCATCGATGGATATATACCGCAAGAGTGCGACAGAGCGTGGAAAGTAAACTCTCTCTCGCGACTCTCGCGCAGTCGTTGAGCGGTCTCGATAGTTCAAGCTTTCACCGCTTGGGCACAGGTGAGGCGTCGCGCAACTCGTCGGGCTGGTCTCTCTCTCTTCCCCGACGCCGCCACACGGAGCGCAACCTTTTCCCCGACGGCAGGCGCCCCCTGCCTCGGCTCCTGTATCACTGTAGCTGTGCGTCGCTGCTGCGGAATTCTGCTTACCTACCGCGCGCGCTCTCTCTTCTATCCTCGTATCCCCCATATATGCTACAGTTCCCTACGTAAACAGCTGGCCTCGATTGTGTGTTGTGTGTTCGCGGACGCGAATGTACTGATTGGAGCGACGTTATAGTAGCGAAAGGACGCCTGCAGTCGATGAATCGCACGAGCGCGCATGTGTGTAGCGGCAGAATGGCTGTATTGTTGAATGGCGAATGTGTGTACGTGTGTGCGTGTGAGTGTCGATGCATATGCGGCTAAGTGCTTGGAGCTCGGATTGATGACTGATTGATTGATTAGATTTCATCACCTTTTATTGATTGATGCATTGAAATTTTTATAATCCATTTTTTAGAGAACAGATGATGTGCATATGACTTTGAAATTAATGTTATAGAATATATATGAAAGTAAAATTTGTTGTCGGTAACTTAGCAAAATATTGTTCAGAATTTTTTCCAAGTCTTTCACTATATGTAAATGGAATCTAGAATACTAAGGAGAATGGTAAATTCTTCTTAAATGTAATTAAGAAATAAGATGAGCAGAAGATAAATAAATTTAATTTGACGTCTTATGAAACATCAAAAGCACTGCAACTATTGTACTATTTTTGCGATATATTCTTCAGAATGAACAAAAATACATAGGAAAACTTATACAAGCATTCGAAAACTTTTATTTTCTCTTTTTAAAAGCCGCATATATATTTTTAGAACAAACATAAAATTGAAAAAATAGTATTTTTAGAATGCAACAAAACGATGTTTATTTCCGTTTGATTATAAAGCCGAAAAAAGTTTGCAAGAGACTAGACTATTTAATACTACGAATAAAGGCATTGCAGACCTAAAAGTACTTGTGAATATACAAACACGTAATTTCCGACACTGAGCTTTCGAGTGAATTGGGTTGTGAAAGATGAATGTCAAAACCCAGTGAATGCCGCACTATTTAACTGGTAAAATGCAAAAATACGCCGAGGCCTCCTCTCGACTAGAAAGTCACATTTTCCAAATCCTCAAAGCTCTCGTTCTTTTCGCACCTGCGGATTTCCTGGCAGCATACCGTAGACTTGCGCTTAATTTGCCGAAAAAGAAAAAAATTAAAAAGTTTATTTTTCATAAGGTAGGCCGGTAGAATAAAAATAGAGCTAGTAGAGGACGGAAGATACGTCAAAGTTCTTGCCAGATGAAAGCGGATGAAGTCGCGATACGTTTTTCTACAGTTTAAATCTACTTTCCTGAGAGAGATAGATGTGTGCGCGTGAGGGCGCCGGGGATCAGGAAAACACGTTATTTCCCTCGCGGTAGTGCAGCAAACGGATGTACCTTGAACATTTAATGCTTTTTACATATATTGCGACCGCTAAAGTTGCGTAAATGTGAAAAGATGGATTTAGGAATAATACTTTTAAATCGCTCAAAGTATGTTCGGGCTGGCTCAAACAACTTATAAGTAGAAACACTGATCGCGAACTATTTTACTTGAGCCATACCGAAAAATATTTTGACACTTTTATACTTGTGAAATATTGAATTAGCAAGAAGTATGGTAGGACATGTATTCAAAAGCCTTTATAAAAAATGTAATGAAGGGTAAGCTCATAAGAGCTTCTTTTCATAATAAATATTTCGGTAAATAGGGGTAATCTGTACGGTTATTGGCCACTTAAGCGAATACGCTACTGAAATATTATTATAAATAACTCACTAAATGCAATTTTAACGTAAAATAGGTATCACTATTTTTGAGAAAGTATTATTTATTTAAATTAAACTAAAGGAAATAATAAAAATTTAGTGTAGTCGAGATATTAATGAAAATTGTACTTAAAGTAAAAAAATACATTGATTGGCCATGTAAATGCAGTGATTGGTCTTACAGTGGACAGTGATTGGCCTAACCATAATAGTATAGGTATGCATGAAATAAACTAGCGATACTTTTGAATAAATTACTTTATTACAATTGTTAATATAAATTTAAAAATAAATAACCTGGTTTTAAATTAAATATTTATTATAGTATCACATTATTTAATTAATTTGGTTGTAAACAGTATAGTATAAGTTTTAACTTTCAAAACATTATATACATTGTCTATACTTGTAATAATAGGTTTTCCTTTTCTCTTGACAGCAACATTTTTCCTTTTTTACTTTACCTTTTTCTTAATTTTTGGCATTTTACATAGAGAAATGTATAAGGATGGTGAAATATAACCTAAAACTATATTTTATTTATACATATTGATAAAGAAACATAGAATATTTTTTCTATGTTATTATCGAAAGATATTTTTATTTAGAATTTTAAACAAGTTTATTATTACATATTTGTAGATAAATCTTTAAAACTTACTTTTACAATCAGCGAGAAAATACATGCCAATGACTGTGAACTGTACAAGATTAGCCAGAATACAGTGATTGGCCAGCCGGCCAATGACTTTCATTGTACCTATTTCTTGATACTAATGTTGGCCACCGTTCAAAACTGATTGAAACGTTCAAATCTTTTTTTTAAATGTCATAATTTTTAATTATGAAAGCTTTTTGTGTTGATGAAACAGTACTAATATTTTTTTTTCGTATTGAGTTCATAATAATACCCGAAAACAGTTGCTTAAATTCTTAAGTTATATTCAAAAAATCAAGCCTATTTCATGAAACCGTCTACATAGACGCCAATAACGCTAAAATTTTTAATTTCAAATTTTCTAAATTACGGAAGTTAATAGTGCTTTGAAAACTTGATATTCATTAGAATTCAAGTATGTATGTAGAAGATGAATAACCTATCACTGTTTCTTATTTTTTTATAAACAAAAGTATGTGGCCAATCACTATCTCGTGGCCAACAACCGTACAGATTACCCCTAAGTCTTGTAAAAATGTGAATATATTCAGGAATACATAAGTCGGTATGTACACTGTTGTTCATTTAACTTTTGAGAGATAGGGTAATTTACTTTTGTTGGCCGTCTATTGCTTTTCATGAATGGATTCAATTTGCTTATATCGTCTTAAATTTAATGTAAATATGTCTTTTATTTAAATGGCAATACAATAAATTGTCATTATTCATACATCGGTACAATAACCATTTTAAATGCGCGCAATCTAAAGTATTTTTGAACTTTAGTTCGCAACTACCATAAAAATGCGAAATGAATCCGAAACCCCTAGCAACAGATGATCGTGGCTCCCGAGCAATACGACGAGTACATACAACGGGATTTGCGCTGTAATATTCTCTAAAATGGCTAAGGAAGAAGAGGTAGCTCGTAAAACTCGTCGTCTCGACCGTTTCCAGAGATTTCCCAGGGTTTTGACGAGATTCCCGCGGTCGCAACGTCTCCAGGGTTCGCCAACTTATTACGATTGAGTTCTTCTGTCCACCCGACGAAAAGTAGGGGGAGAAAGTAGAACGAAGACTAATGCCGTCATTAATCATCGTCGAAAAGTCTACGCAACGAACAATTAACTATTTCACGCGTCTCCTCCTTCTCCTCTAACCACCCGTCGATACAAGTTCCTTTTTTTTAGATGGATGTTTTATTTATTTTTTTTTGTTCTTTTTATAGCTCTCCAGAGTTTACTGACATTTAGAAGTTTTCTTTTTTCTTTTTATCCATATGGACACGCGGGATTATTTTATTGCTTTGTGACTAGATGGAACTTTCTAATTAGACCATGAATTATGAGAACAGTTATTTTGGCAATAAAATTGAGCTATAAATCGATAATTGAATTGCCAATTTTAATTCTTAGTCTATTAGAGAGTTGTATTTTGCTATAACCTGAAATCGCATTGTAAATTGATGAATAATTAATTAATTTCTAAAGTAAACGATCGTGCAGCATATGAAAGCTTAATTTACTTGCATTCGAAACGTATGATTCGGGGTACAAACCGTACCGTATGTATATACAAGCTCAACTGCACAAGCTAATTTGTTCAGTACTGTTCACTCATATTTCGATAAAGTAAATATAGATTTACACACACACACATGAATAGAAATTTTCTCAAAAATTGTGATTTTTTTCTAATGATGCTAAAATATGTTTTTAAGCATTTTTGGAAAAAAATTTTTTTTTTGCCGATACATAAGCTTCCTCTCTGAGGAAGCAAGAGAAATTTTATCGTCAATCAATCATACTATCATCAAAAGTATTGTACTTCCTCTCTCTAATAATGGAGTTACTGCAAAAAATAACTTTGCGTTTGTATAATCTTATGAAGTTACTATTCTTCAAATTGAAGACAAGATTACCTAGATAGACGACAAAGATCCGCGCAATTAACAAATCGCTCCTCCGACCTCCTTAAGTGTCTTAAGAGCATTCCTTACACCGAGATAAACATCTCTATCGGCGCCTATCCGAAAAAAGGTCCCGCAACTTTTTCTCCATCAGCGTTCTCGCGTCGAACTGTCAGTTCTCGTCTCTTCCCCTCTACAGCCCAGTATTTCGTCTAAGCCCCCTCGATTCCTTTCCCCCGTCTCTCGCGTTCTTAACAAAGCAGAGGATAGTCACGTGGAAACGAAAACGAATGACTCTCTCACTCTCTCTCCCTTTCTATTTCCGCCTTACTGTGCGGCAGTCCACTGATCGCCTCGAGGCAGCGAGAAAGAGAGAAATGTGCCAACCGTTATTTTCGATTAGGGCTAAATGCCGGAGAAGCGTCTCCAATCGTAACGTTCGCTCTGTTACTCCGTTTCCGTTGGTTATATTGTTGAAGAGGTGGAAGCCCTTGTCGCCCGTTATATTGGTCCTGTCGCGAAACTCAAATGCCAGGATGAATTTTCGAGGGTGTGCGCAAATGCAATAAACTTGATTTATTTGCTGTGTATGCTGCCGCGCTACTCTGCTGCACGTGGATCTATTTTGAGCCTGAGAGAGAAAAGTTACGGCTGCAATGATAAACTACGAATTTTGGTCTGAAGAAATTCTTTAATGTTGTAGAGCAGGATATATGTGGAAGTATTATTCCACAAGACATATTTTAGATAATGTACTATCCATATAAGGTTATAAAGTTATGCAGGATTATTTCGATTGTCTCGTACGCTTGTGGAATAAATTCTTAGATTCTTGTAAGTTTGTGCGAAATGGTAATTTTTTGTGTCTACAATTAGAGCGGAGCTTATGCGTTACAGTTATTTACAATTTTTCATACTCTTTTGCTCTATTCAATTAAAATCGTCAATATTTTATGATAATGAGCTGCAATGTTACTTTAATTAATTTATTCATAAATTAAGGACACTGTAAGTTTTTTGCCTTTGTTTCTTTTTAATCGACAATCAACATAAATTTGCATTTTGTCAAGACAAATTAAAATTTTAAATATGCAATAGATCATCGCAATTTACATTTTTAGCTTTATCTGTCATTTTGAAAAATACAATCCTGAAATCCCTTAGTCGATTTCCCTTGCGAGGCAAAGCTCTTTATAAAAAATTAATTGCCAAGTATTTGATATTTGGTCTCGAACCAATTTGAATCTAAGTTTACTTTATCTCAAAACAAATACTTTACGAGTAATTTGTTTTGACCTCAATCCCTTTGCACTCTCTAATACCTTCGCAATCCCGGCATGCAAACATCATAAATTTCTTTTTGCTTCTTTGTCGTGGGATTAAAATGCAATGAACGAATCAAACGCTCATTCGGTAAAGATCCTCTTGAAATATGTACATTCGATCTTCAAGTCTATGAACTTCTGATTCGCAACTGTAAATAATTTGCCGAGATGTTTACTTCAAGAAGTCAGTTTATTGAATGACAGTAACAAAATTAAATGCAATGACATGTTTATTGTAAATAAAAGACAGTTGATATACATGCATATGTGTATTAGTACCGCAATAATCTTACAGTTTCGGCCAATACTGACCTTTGTCCGACCTCAATTTACAATTATTGAAATTTTTTTTTTAATACAACGCTAAGGTTTTATGTTTGCTGCTTCCCAAATACCATCATATTTCTTTTGTGTTATTTGAAAGCCATCAATATCTTTAATAATATATCGATTATTTCGAAGTTCTTTAGCAATTTCATAAGGACTTTCAAATTGTGGTATTAATTTCGTTGAGTGGCCAGGAGCCGAATTAAAATTTTTAATCATAACATAATCTCCTTCAGAATAAATGTGTGCATTTTTACGCTTTTTATCTGCGTACTTTTTATAAGAATTTTGTGTCAGTATAGTTTTATTTTAAGCTATATTTAAATTTTGTTCATTTTCATTGACGTTTGAATCTAAAAACTCTTTTATGTGATCTTAAATTTCCCTTTCTGATTTATACCAAACCAAAGTATAGTTGGGTTTTCACCAGTAGTCTTATGAATACTATTATTAATAGCAAACTCAATTTCTGATATTGTATTAGGCCATCTTTTCCCAATTTCATGATCAGATAATTTTCCTAACATAGGACCAAGAGTGTGATTCAGACCTTTACTAAAACCTTCCACTTTTCCTGAAGAAGGATTAAAAGCAATGCATTTACTATAGTTGTGGGTGTGTGATCTTTGATTTTATTTTTCATAACTGGAAACCTGTAGTTTTTTTAATAACGTCAAAAGTTTTTTTCTGTACCTAAATGTCCAAAATCATCGTGATATTTGAAAATTACATTTTTTTTCCATTTCGGTAGCGTAGTTAAGTATATTTCTTTCGTTTATTAGCGGCTGCACTTCTTGTCGTGTTTCTTGCAGTAAACGGTTGTTTTTTTGAAAATATTCTATCACCCAACAGCCATCAGGATTTAATTCGTTAATTCTCTGGAGTAATTCAGCTTTATTTCCTCTCGTTGATAATTCTTTATCATGAAAAATTGTCTTCAATTCTAATATTGTCAATTCTTGGGCTCCAACCATGATCGATAAATTATTACTAATTTTTATAATAAAACTAAGCACAAAGCAATTAGAAAATTTTTTTAAATTATTTCAGTTCAATTCCACTTTAATGAACATGTTTATTTTAAATAAAAGACGGCCAATATCGATCAAACAGTTGATATACATATACATATGTGTATTAATACCGCGATAACCTTACATAACTTTGTAGATGAATATTCAATTACCAATCAAAATTTTATTACTCCCTTTTTTATAAAAAAATACAGTAAAATTAACTTTTATTTCCACGCGATTGGAAAAAGAAACCATTCGTACCACCCATAATCATTTGATTCATTCGTAAACGTATTTATCTCCCAAACAAAAGTGCACTCGTATACAGACGTTGATGGGCAAAAAGTCGTTATCGTATATCGCACCGAATACACGCATGAGCACATCAAAAGCGGTTGGCCTCATTAAAATCATCGAATAAATCCGTGACAAACTTGTCAATTACTTCTTCGTCGGGTTCCCCACAATTTATCTCGATCGGCCGATGAATTATATTAGCAGCGCCGTTCAACGAGTCGCCAACAATCGACAAGCGCAAACATAAAAGCATATAACAACCGTCGAGTCGTAAAATACAATATTTAAATATCGCTTTTATCGCACACTGTTAGCCTCGGGACTTGTCCTCTCGACCACTGACACAACAACAACAACAACAGCAAATGCCTTTGCGCGCAATATGTGTCCCATAGACGGGGCCAATTAATATTCCACAGTCGAATCTCGAGCATCGCAAAATCAGCGCTCAGCGCCAATCGTTTATTTCGCTTTTATCGCCTCTATATACCACACAGAGAGCAAAATCTCTCCGGCCCATTGACATTATATTATGTATTATCAATCCGGCTGTCGCCGCGCGTTATTAATCACTGCCGAATGTGTATGTAAACGCGCGGAAGAATGGGCATTATTGTTATGCCGAGGTGCAAACTTTGCCCTGACAAACGGGCGAAGCGCTCGTGATGTAGCCGACTCTCTAATGTTCGCGTGCACAGGTCGTATTCGTTGACATGTCGGTTAGCGTGGATAATAGAACTGTTTCAAGATCCGTCAATGCAAACTAGGCTGCAAGCAATATTGTACAGTTGCGCTACTACACGGAAAAAAATCGCAAGCAGAGTTTCATAAACCTTCAAGCAAAATTTACCGAATAGCTTGAGCTGAACTCATCAAGCAAAATGTGATTGACGGTTATAGAACATCTACAGAACTAGTTCGGTAAATTTTGCTTGATCAATCGAGTAAAAGAAGTTAGGCATACTTTACCTAGCCAATCAAGTAATTATTGCTCGCTTGAGTAATAAACTTGAGAAAAATGTTTAATTTTCTGCGTTTTATTTTTTATTTTTAATATAGTACATTGTATAAGGTAACGATAAGTATATAATAATCATTGACAAAATGTGCCTTGTATTTTATTTTATTTTCTGCCGCTTGCCGCTGTAGTTGTTTACACCGTGTGATACGTACGTAGCAACCAACTAGCGTATTTAATACACAGGGTGTACAAATTCGGAAAATATTGAATA
>UELU01072781.1:0-10504 GCA_900490025.1 Megastigmus dorsalis | reverse complement strand
ATATGAATAAGCATTTAATTTGCTTTTTTACAATGAAAAAAGTTTTGAGGTTAAAAAGTACCATTTCAAAGTATAAGTAGTCGCGGTGCGCCGCCTTAGGCTTCGTCTGCATGACTCATACTTGCCAGCGGCGCGGCTACCGCGCGCCTTGATATACTTTCATGCAATCATATATAGTTATACAGAGACAATATACATATATAATCATATATAATTATGTATGTAACAATATGTAATCGTATTTTCTGGGACTTTCTTAGGGTCATCTACAACGACAGGATTTCGGTAATATAATAAACTAAACCCCATAAACCCGCACCCCCAAATGAAACGCTTGCAGCACCCACTTTTTATTAAAACACTATTTTTGTAAAAGACTCGTACATTACCGTTAAATGGACGAAACTAGAGAAATAATCTCAATATAGAACTGACTTAATGATCCCATTAGGAGGTAATCCGTTTCTTGCTCCTACAAGAGAAAACCAGCGCTTAGGGTATGAGTAGGAACCAGATTCCACGTAACAAAATTTTTTTTCGAGAGTCCAAATATTTATTATTCAAGTACAATAACCTCTTTTCAGTTATATACACGGAGAAAAAGGATTTAGTGATAATTACCTACCGGGCAAGTAATTTGGTTCGTATGACAGACGTTTGCAACTCAGTACATGTCCAGACAGGACTCAGTACTAAGATTCTTTGCATTGAATACTATTTTTCTTTTTTATTTAAGGGGACGTCAGAGTCACTAAAAATTTAAATTTCCCGCCCTTACTACATCGAAATACCCACAAGGTTTTTCAAACTTTTCTCTTTAACAAATTAATCAATTGACTTGAAATTTTAGGAGATGATAGAATGATCATAATTGAAGCGCGCTCAGCCCTGAAATTACCAATAAATTGGGTAAATATAATATTTTTAATTGGAAATATCATTGCAAAGCCAGAATCATGCCATCTCTTGGATTGAATTGAAATCAGTAAAAATTTGGTATTTTCTTCTCTAGCTGAGCGCATTCTATTTATGATCATTCTATCATCTCTAAAAGTTTCAAGTGAATTGGTTAATTTGTTTAAGAGAAAAGTTTGAAAGATCTAATATCGGTAAAACAGGCGACTCCGGCATCCCCTTAAGGATAGGTATGGATTACTAAATTTGTAATCATTTTATACTACATTTTATAACTATTATACACATTTTTCTAATAAATTTATATTTGCAAAATGGTTATTATTTGTTTATTTATAAACACATGTACGATAAATGTATTAGATAAAACTCAACATTATAGTATACATTTTATAATTACAATTTTTAAAATTTTTTTTAAACGGTCGAGCGGGAAGTACTTGTGTAAAACTTTTTCTTTTATATTCTTAGAACCTGGTTCGAACGTTTTTCTTAGGGACCAGAGACTCTTTATGTAATGATTGTTTCTACCCCTACTATTCCATTCTCTGGCTTAGCTACCGAATGTTTATCGCTGAACCTACGACTAGCGAATGACGGTGTGGAGAGAGAGACCGAGAGATGGCGCAGCGACGGCCGGCAGCGGAGAGGCACTCGGCGGGCCGACCCACTCTACTCTCCTCGCGCTCCGCTTGCTGCTGTAGCTTTACGCTGATTGGCTCGATCGACTGATTTTCATTCGATGATTACTCAGTAACTACTGATCGGATCGAAAAGTTTATTAGTGATTATTTTCTTAGAATTTTTCGCTCTATCCGAATCGATGCAGTGTGATATTCTATTTGTTAACATCCTGTATAAAATTGAATAAATTTGAATGTTGGCGTTTACAATCGTATATAAGCGTACATAAGTTCATTTAAGTGGAAGCTGATCTAAGTGGAGATAATTACTGCTTTGGTTGTATAATTATTACTAACTGCATACAGTTATATAAATCTTTATACAAAAGTATATACTAATCAGTAGAAAAAAAATTAGCAGTTTTCACGCGTAGTTATATCTAACCATATAAGCTAAATATAGCTATATATAAGTGAATATAATAATGTAAATTCTCCTGTATTTACTGTTCAGTACAAGGTACTGAACAGGTGTACAGAGACAAAATCTGTATACAATTTTATACCACTGTATACAAGTCCTTGTATTCATTTATATATAATTATATACAATTATATGAGAATCATTTTTACCTGGGGGTTATAATAATTTTTTTTGGCAATTTTATAATTTGTGAAGTCACAAAAAGCTGTATTAGTCGTTGAATTTTTAAGGTAGTTCAATATTGACAACAGATTTTAGAAGTTTGAATTTTTTTACAAATTTAAAAAAAAAACATTAGCCTATGATTTTTATACTCCGAGATAATTTTTTTTTTAATAGTTATCATTACCAAACTGTCACACTTACATTGAAAATGAAAGTTCTTCTGTTTTACGAAATAGTTGGATGATGTTATACAACATTTTCATAACGCTTATCTCTATAGATCTGAACAAAAAATGTTTAAACAACCAGCATAAAATAGACACTGATCTCAGTGTCAGACAGGACCACTGTGCTCTTACTCGCCACTGCGCATATCGCGTCGATTAAAAATATCTTTTTAGACTTATATTGTATACTCGGAGAAAAAAACTCAGGATAAAAATTACCCCGATGTAGAATCATGAGTTTTAAATTTGTAATTATATGTAAATCGATCCGCAAACATAAATATTGTAATAACTGAATCGGTTATAAGATTATAAGAGTCTCAATAAAGCTCAAACTAAACAAACGACGTGTATAACCTTTCTTACCGACTTGGCCTAGCCGTCTTCCCTGTAAAAATTACAAAGACTTTTGTAAAAATTACAAAGATCTCTTCGGAGGAGGCGTTTATACAATTTTAATCGAACTTCACTTGGTAAGTTCGTTCAATTATACAATTGTATTTCGTGCCTCCTCCTCAAGATCGAACGTAGATGTTTAAAGGCTAAGTTACGGCAATTCAACTGGGAAAGAAGATATTATCGCCTAAGCGAAGTATTTGTTTACACATCTTAAGTATTTTAGAATTTATTTAGAAAGTTTATTTTTGATAAATAAAATAGTGAACAAGTAATTATCAATAGAACATAGTATATATGTTAGCTTTCTAATATTGATAACGCAAATTGTTATCTGTCCATTATAATTTTTCTGTTA
The DNA here is from genome assembly GCA_900490025.1 of Megastigmus dorsalis. NCBI lineage: Eukaryota > Metazoa > Arthropoda > Insecta > Hymenoptera > Megastigmidae > Megastigmus > Megastigmus dorsalis. The sequence goes on along the minus strand of UELU01072781.1, from coordinate 7,336 downwards.
TAGAATTTTTCGACTGTCTCTGATTCTTTCGACCAGCCAGCTGCTTTTCTTATCAGTTCTATATCAACACCTGATCTCTTTGCTGCCGAGGTGGATGCACGACGCGTAATATGCGATGAAAAGACTTTGGTGTTTATACCACTAATGGTTAAGGTTTCCTTTACCCAGCGACTTAACGTTTGAGCTGACACAGATTTAACCGGTTTTTTGGTCGATATAAATAATTTTTGTATAGAGCTACGGATATCTTTTGTGATTTTCATGTAATGAACTAGAGTAGAAGCTGCGCATATTTTTTCTTTATGAAAGAAGGGTAGAGTTAAGAATGGTTGTACAGCATTTACCTTAGATGTCTTTATATGTGCAGGAATCATTATCTCAATCTTCTCCTTTAAAATTTGAATATTTTATAACTCGATTACTGAAAACGTCTGCATGCGATGTCCCGTGAGCAACGCAAAAAGAGTGACTAAATTTTTGGCTAATACGTCTAAACTTAACTCTTCGTTCGGTGGCTCTTTTATTTGGGTTTCGGTGGTCTTAACTTAGACAAGCCTTTAAAAAATCATTGGACTTTAACATCTTGACCAATATCACAAATAGTAATTAGCGAAACAGCTGACCGAACACAATTAATTGTACTATATGATAGTCCATTCTCGTGCAATTCCGAAAGGAAAGATAAAACATCAGAGATAGGTGGATTATACAATGATCTTGAGTTTTTAATACAGAAAGACCACCATTTTTTCAAGGCTACGTCGTAATTCTTCAGTGTAGACTCGGTAATTGAAGACATCATAATAACTATTCACGGTGTTGGAATTCCTTGGTCAATCAGCTTTCCGGATAATCTCCCAGCAACCAGGGTAAAGCTCTCCCAAAGTGGGTGTGGGTCCCTGTTATGAGAAATCAAAAGGTTTCTGTTAGGTTTAAACTCCAATGGCTCTGTCTCTAGCATTGATAAGAAAAGTGGGTACCATGGCTGGGCGGGCCAATTTGGTACCACTATTATTCCTTCGGCTTTTTCCCGTTTGATCTTTCGAAAAGTTCTTAAAAGTATGCTAAACGGAGGGAAAGCATAGAAAAAAATATTCGTCCAAGATAATGTAAATGCGTCAATTGCCTCAGACCCAGGGTCCTTTTTCCAGGAGATGTAACGATCGCATCTGGAATTTACTCTACTGGCAAAGAGATCAATTACGGGCGTACCTAAATAAGACATTATTTTATTGAAAGCCTCATTTGCCAACTCGTATTCCGTTTCGGGCTCTAATTTGCGCGACTCAGCGTCTGCTTCGAAATTATCCCCAGAGCTGATGTAAGAAGCAAAGAACCAAATGTCTCGACTCTCACACCATTGCCAAATTCTTTTTGTAATCTGATTTAAATTTTCATATTGTATGCTCCCCATTCTATCGATATAGGACATAGCTGTGGTGTTATCGATTCTCAATAATATATTACAGTTTCGTACATATTTTGCAAAACATTTCAAGACAAAATATGCTGCTTCCAATTCAAGGTAATTAATGTGATTTTTTTGTTCTTCAGGCTACAATTGAACCAATAAATTTTGCGAGATCTCTTATTTTACATTGAAGTAATCTACTAAAACGATTTAATAAAGCGTTAATAGTTTCTCTTTTATTTTTAGGGAGTTCTAAAGTCATAGAGATGGAATTAAAAACAAACCCTAGAAATTTGCATTTTTACATGGGAATCTTTTGACTTTTTTTATAATTCATAATAAAGCCTAAGTTCTTCAATAGTATTCTTAATGTTATTTATACATTCCGTATGTGATTCTCCGATTAGTAAAAAATCGTCCAAGTATACAACAGAAAAGAATCCCAACTGTCTTAAAAAACCTATTACCGGTTTCATTATTTTTGTAAGAACCTGAGGGGCTGAGCTCAGTCCAAAGGGTACGCAAGTAAATTCATAATATTTTTCGCAGAATTCAAATCTTAAAAATTTTATCTGGGATTCGTCGACTGATATTAAATAATATGCATCTTTTAAATCGATAGTAGACATATAGCAATCTTGTTCCATTAACTTTACCGCTGTCTTGTGGTCTTCGAGTTTAAAATGCTCTGAACTTACAAATTCATTTAAATTCCTTAAAGATTTAAGATCAGCCTAAAGGACTTATCAGCTTTTTGCGTTGTAAAAATGGTCGCAAGAAACTGTCCCTTAGTTGGCTTGCATTCAACAATCGCGCCTTTAATAATAAATAAGTTCTGAAATTAATTTAGATATAATTTCTTCATCAGTAGTAGAAATTTTTCTTTTTACAGTAGGCTTAGATTGCCATGGACGAGACTTAAACGATATTTTATACCCTTTAATCCATGATAGGATTTTTGCGTCTGATGTAAGAACCTTCCAATTATTATAAAATAATTTTAATCGACCTGATGCAAAACTTACAGTCTCGTTTAACGTTTCTTTGAGAAGTGTCTTCTTTGCGAATTCCTGTATGCGCTCTGATGCCTTGGCTGCGACTGTTTCGGTTGGCGGGATCTCTGACTCCTGTACACGGTTGTTGATATTCGCTTGTGCCCGCCTGTTGTCGTCGAATAACTGCCCTGAAAACGAGGAGGCGGGCCTTTCGGGTTTTTTTGGATTCTTTGCTTTAAGCTCTTCAGCAGATTGTTCAAGCAATTTTGCAGATTATAAATCTCGGTTAGATTCTTTCCGAAGAGATATTCATCCATTGACGTCTTGTTTAAGGAATCTTTCATTGTAGGCTTTATGTTAGATAAGATTAAGCTTCTGCGAATTGATGACTCATCATGCATAGAATCGGCGATTAAACGACACACGTCACTGAGACTCTCAATAATTGAAATATTATCTATTGAATCCTGCAGTAGGAGTACAGAGATGCTTTTCCCAATACCTGAAATGCAGGCTTCTAATTTTTCTTGCTTATTCAGAATTCTTTTATCTCGTGTACGGGCAGTTTCGTTTAGCGACCGTTCGACTTCGGGATTGAGTTTCGGTGGGTCGAGAAAAAGGCAATTATTGGGCGGAGGATATTTCTTAAGCAGGTTAGTTTTTTCGTCCACAGGCAATCCCACATTTAAAATTTCAGCCCATCGAATAGCAAAATCAGAGTGTACAGGGGAAGCTACAACGCACTCTTCTGCGATGCGTTGTCCAATTACGTTCAAAACGTTATTGCTGAGAACTCCCTCGTCAGTCGCAGTCTTTGGTTTTTCGCTATCGGTGCTTCCCGTAGAAATCTGTTGTATAGCGCCGTCTAGTGGCGTACTCCGCGCACACTCCTGACGGTTGTCGGTCTTGGGCGGGCTCAGCGCTTCATCGCTACTCCCCGCATCTCTCACAAGTGGGCTCGAATAGCCTCGTAGAGTCACTGTCTCGTGAGCGTGAATTTCTCTCGTCTCTCGAAACTGATCGACCTCCTATTCAAACAAATAAAATCGTTGTTTTATATGCGCACGTTTCCATAACCTCGTATCAGGACAAATTCTGAATACGACAAATTACATCTTCGAATGGGTAAACAGAATAGAGCCTGAATTACCGATAAAAAGCGTATACTGATGCACTACATATATATATATATATACGTGTGTGTGCGTGTGTGTGTGTGTGCGCGTGCGTGCGTGCGTGCGTGCGTGCGTGTGTGTGTGTGTGTGTGTGTATCAAGGAGACTCGGCGCCGATTAGAGCCTGCGCCGGTTAGCGGTCGCGTAGTTGGAGAATTCTCCGAAAAACAAGAAAATTCTCACTCGTACAGGTTAGGCCTGTAGAGCACTACTTATAATATTAGACCTTAGAAATATCTGTGCAGGTTTGAGCCTACAGACAATTATGTAAATACTTGTATATATATAATTATGTAAGTTCTTGGAAATGATTCCCACTCGCGCAGAATAGATCTGCCGAGCACTTTACTAAAAATACGGGAATGTATTTGTACAAGTTACGACCTGCGCAAATTCGTACGAGTAATCGACAAAGGGTCTGTTGCCAGATTTCCAGACCTGTAAAAACTCGAAAATGGTAGACAAAAATAAGCTTTACTATCAGAAAGACGACTCAATGATAGCTGGATGATGAGCGGCTACGACGGTGCGACTTCTTCTTTTTACGTCTCAGTTTTTTTTCTAATTTTTTTACCAGTTTTATTAGTTGCTTTGGATCTTCATCTGAAGAAGAGTCGTGTCGTCTATGTCGCTTTTTTCCCATTTTTTCGTCGGATTTTTCTTCCCAGTTGCATTAATGCGTGTGACTCTTCCGGCACAAAGAAAAGGAATGAGGATCGAAGCGCGCCGGAAGCGCGGCGTGCGGGTCATTTTCTTTCTTTAAAAGTGTGGCAATACTGGCATAGGATGGGGGGACTACGTTTGATCTTGAGGAGGAGGCGCGAAATACAACTTGTATTCTAAGAATTTAATGGAATACCATCAATTCATATAAAATTATATATAAGTTGTAACGCTGGCACACGCCACGTTACGTAGTTCACCGCGCGACCGCTAGGCGGCTACGCGAGCGCGAGCGCGTGCTAAACCGCTCTCGCGCACCAAGAAAAGTGGACCTTCGGGTATATAGGGGACCCATATACCGAGCATAGTTACGCTCCACCAAGTCGAAGGCTATTTTTAAGAGCCAGTGGGAGGCCATAAGGCCGGACTTGGCGATGCGTCATAGTGCTTCTGGCAGGACGAGACCTCCAGTCGCCACACACACAGATAGAGGGCGCATAGTTCCCCTCTATCCTTACACTAAATGCATAAAGCGCATTAAATGTGAACGGTCATCACCAACCACCACACACAACCGATAGGAATAGTAGCAATACTACTACTCCTCCGTACCTGGACCTCCGCCGTCCTCTACCGACATTACAGGACTCTGTCCTACCGATCACACCGGTATACATCGGTACCGCTACAGCTCTTTGAGCTCCGAATCCCGGCCTTAAAGGCACACCTGTGGTGGGTGATATCGAGCGGGTTAAGGGATCAGCCCTCGATTAAGCGTAACCGAGGACTGATTACCGACCAATTCTATACTTGTTATTCGTCGAACTAGCCTTAAGCACACACATATAAATATACGCATACATACATGTAAATATATAATGTAAAGCACGCTGCACAAGCGCCACCTTAAGTGCACGCTTGCTCTAGCGTTACAAAGTTTATAAATTTATATACAAGCTTATACAATTATATATGAAAAAAATAGGTTCACATATAGTTATGACTTTTTATACAGAGACAAAATCCATTCATAATTATATACAAATAGGTACAAACGTATACAGTCATACATAATTATTATATAAATGTATATAATTGTAAGAAAATCATTCAAGAGTTGTAAATCGTTTCATCAGTACGTAAATAAATCAGCGCCATTTAAATTCCGGGTTTGAAGAAGACTTACAGCCACCTCGAGTTTTATGCGAAATGGTTGTGTACAAAAAACCTTATTCGAATGAATAACAATTTTAACCATGTATAATTTTTAGCTTTCCTAAAATAGTTTAAGTATATAAATTTATGGCCTAAAGTGGAAGTGGTTTTTTGCAATTTGTAAAAAACTAATAAATATTTTAATTAAATATATTAATATCTCATTTTGTTCATTTTGAAAAAACCCATTGATTTATTATTGAGGGTTTTCCGCTCAGACCAACATAAACCGAAATAATAGCCAGAAACCGCTAAATTTTGCAATTTTATGTCTATATATTTTGAAATAATGTTCCGATCAATTTACATTGTCCTAAAGTTGATAGTCGTAATCAACGCCCTCGAGTTAATAAATAGGCACCGGAATATCTACGATTACAATTAAAACCGTGAAAAAGTCTAAGGCACCTGGATTAATATTGGAGGTTGAGAAATTATGCGAGGCAATGGAAAGTGTTCGAAAATTATTTATTAATTGTAATGAACAATTATTTGGATAAAATGTCCACAGCAATCTAACTAGGGCTTATGGACTTAATAAAAATACATAAACAAAACACACGCACACTAGCACATAGATAAAGGACATATATATCTACACAGATATATAATTATAGGTAGTGGGTCGGAACTTTTAAAGTCGATGAAATTTTAATATAATGTGAGAAAGATAAGAATGATATTTAAAAAATTGCTATACACTCTACTAAAAATTCTTACATTGTAGTAAATATTTATCAGAAATGTTGTAAAATTTAGGATGTTTTGTATCGAATTTTTGAATTCATAATTTTTACTATACTAAAATAGCAAAGTTTGCATAGCACCTTTATCAAAATTTCATACAGTCTACAGCAATAATTTTGATAACTATAGAGTCTGTTTCACCATTCCTAAAAAATATAGTAGAGTTTAGTAGACCGTTTTTCTCCACGTATTTAGTCTATTTTAGTTTTATTGGCACACATAGTAGACAAGGGCCCTGCACAGGCCACGTGCGAACATTTATCTATGAGCATGCGACTGACTTGCTCACTCTGCGCTGCCGTCGGTTATTATTCGATATCGTATATTTCGTGTCTATCACGCTTTCTACATTACATGCGCTAGTGCGATACAAATACTCACCTACTTATTAACAAAATACATACTTAAATACATGCTTAGTCATTTTAGTATTTTACATGGAACTAAGTAATTTCCTGGCAAATCATGTAAACTCTTTTAAATTATGATAAAATACTCTTAGTCTACATGTTTGAGTATAATTTTAAGGCTTCCTTCTATCCCAAAAATGGTTTTTCGCTTGTACTAACGAAACTTAAAATTGTATCGAAAAAAGTTGTGAATGAAAAATAAAGGTATTCAAATCATCTACAAAAGTAGATATATTACATTAAAATCGGTTATTTTTTCAATAAACAATAATTTTTGTAAAACTCTTTCCATAGACTTAAAACCTTAGGAGAACATGTGTTTTGATGATATTAATAAGTGGTCTTTGTGTGTGCGATCAGAATTCAGAAGTGAATTTTGGGAATAGGCGATTTTGTTACTGGAATATTTGTACATCAGCAAATGATCACTGAGCAATTTTGAAAGTCTCAAAAGATTCTTAGAGGGCTGTATTATTGTGAAGAGTTTTTAAAACTGCAATAATTTTTACAGTTTTAATCGTAGAAAAGTCGCTCATACATTGTTGAATAGCTGTTATTTTTTTTTTTTTTTTTCAAATTTTGTAAAAAAAAATAGATTTGGAAATTTAGTCAAATAAATCGCCTTCTTTTTGCAAAATACTGATGAATTCTTATCGTCTACACATAGAGCATTTGTAAATGGCATCAAAAGACAGTAGATAGGCTATGGGAGTTCTGCCCC
>UELU01072778.1:0-10540 GCA_900490025.1 Megastigmus dorsalis | reverse complement strand
CATAATGTCTTTTGGATACTAAAAAATTTGAAGCTAAATTGCATAAAAATTAAGATCACCTTATATACCAATCAAACCAGACTAAATACCAGTAAAATAAAAATTTTATAAAACTTACCACTGTATGGAAGAATGAGTGATCTAAAGCTTCTTTTATAGTACACCTTTTTGAAGGATCAACAACCAACAATTTACTAATTAAATCTTTTGGAGCATCTGTAAACAAATAAAATGATACTTAGTTGAATAAGTAGTTTATAATTGGCAGTCAGATTACATTATAGTATTACAACAATCTTGCATTAAATATATTAATTGAAATATTATTATAAATATTTATACCAGTTATGTCAGCCCATTCAGGTGAACTAAACGAGTATTTTCCTTCCATTATATTTCTAAGCATAATCATTTGCTTACGATGCCAGAAAGGTGGACAACCAACCAATAATGTAAACATAATTACACCACAAGCCCATCTAAAATGGACAAAATGCAAAATTATATTTTTTTAAAAATAAATCACATTTCTTTTTTATTTACATACACGTCTACTTCGTTACTATAACCATCTGATTTTTCAAACATATTGCACTTCAAAACTTCAGGTGCTAAGTAGCCAGGTGTACCGCAAAGATCTGGAAAAATTTTATTTAAATCGAAGGATCTGTCATAATTATTTTAAGGACTTCTTAAAGCCTAGAAATCTAACTTACCATAGAGTTTTTCCCCTTGTTTTAGGAACCTAGCAAAACCAAAATCTGTGATTTTCACATTTAGGTTATCATCTAGCAAGATATTTTCAGGTTTTAGATCTCTATGTACAATTCCTTGACTATGAACATGTTGCACTCCTTCGAAAACTTGTCTCATAATATAACGAGTCTTCTTTTCTGACAGAGTTACAACAGAAGTCAAGTAATCAAAAAGTTCTCCATTTTTGCATAACTCAAATATCAAAAAGATAAATGTGTTAGATTCAAAAACATCATGTAGTTCAACTGTTGATAGATAATTAATTTAAAAATAAAAATACATAAGAATACTTTTGAAAAAATATGAAAGCATGAAAAAACTTACTTATATATGGATGACCAGCTACCCGGCGAAGAATCTGCACCTCTTGCATGGTAGCTTCTTTCATGGTATGAGAATCGATGCCATCGTGTGGTTCGCAACTTATATCTATAATTTTTGCAGCATATGCTATACCAGTTTCCTTTTCTATACATCTTCTTACTGTAGATGAAACACCCCTAAAAAATAAGTTTATTTTAAAATTGTATTTAGATAATGATTTTCATTGGTGATATATTTATTTTCTTCCTTTAAATATTATTGAAGTTTTGCTGATATTTATTATTTATTTATTTATTTATTTATTTATTTATTTATTTATTTATTTATTTATTTATTTATTTATTTATTTATTTATTTACCATATTTACCATATCTACCATAGACATTATATAATATAGCCAAAACTTTTCATATAAACTTTGAATTATTTACTAATGTTAAATTACAAAATTTGTAATTGAAAATTTGAAAAATAATTAACTTATATGCGTATTAGTGAAGTAAGCCACTAGAAATATAATGATGATCATTTGTTTACTTGTCAAAACCGTTTTTTTAAGATTATAAATGAATAAATAAATAAATTAAAAATGATCATATATTATTCCTGAATTTTACAAATATCTTGTCCAATTAATTATATATAATAAAGAATGAAGCTTATTTATTTTTGGTAAAAAATACTTATATTAGCCTAACTGTGGATTAGTTTTTGAATCTCACTAAATTAGTGTATTTTTATTAAGATTTATCACAAACTGACCCACACAATAGATATCAAGTAAGTATCAGTAAATTTGTATCTTGAGTGAAGTGGATATAAAAGGCAAAATATATTTATAAAATTTGCTGCGAAGAAATTGACCTTTGAGACCAACAATGTTATTGTGAAACTCAACCATGTGAATCAATTTGTTTGCTTTTTTATGTTACATGATTGTTTAGTTTATGTTAATAAAAATTTAAGACAATCTAACAAATTAGCTTCGAATTTTTAGACTTAATAGTCTGATTAATATATAACAAAGCCTTGTATATTTCTATCTTTATCATTGAGTCATTAAGCAAGATCTATTGAGAAATCAATTATAAGAATCTCAATTAAGTATCTGAATGATCTTTTAAAAAACTATAAATAGTTTCTTTCATCAGGTATATATAAATTGATTACAATCTAAAAAACATTAATATGACCAAAGCATTTAATGACACCACATTTTCAGAACATGGAATGGGATTTACTAGTGTTCCTATCTGTTCTGTATGAAACAAAGATAATATCTCTATAATGTGTAAACTGCCTGCTATGCAGGATACAAAACACAAGAGAAATCCCTGATAATGAAACTCAGTCGTCGATGCACGAAATAAACTAAACACGCGAGTCCAATTCTAGTCTCTCGACGAATTAATTCATGAAACAGAGGAGAAACTTACAAAGTCTATTAAAAGCTATTCTATCGTTGTTTATTATTAAAAGCGTATATATTGATATCGTGCATATACGTGAATTTCTCTGGCATTTAAATTACATAAGTTAGAGGTTAGTTTGAGAACTTCATCATCGGATAGTCCGCATGTTTATATTTATTTCTTCTCGGACCGCCGTTCTTAATAAACAAACATATTTCAACCGGAGAAAAGACTTTTATAACAGACATAAACATGACTGTCATTAGCCTAAAAAAATAAGCAACAATTCTTGAAGAGCAAGAAAAGCGTGGATTCTTACCTGCCGAGAATTTCTTTGGGTTCGTACTTGGCGTAGAAACCTTTGGCAGCATCTTTGTCGGGCAAAAGATCGTCACCCTCGCCTTTCGCCATTTCTCTCTTTGTCATACAATTTGCTTGTTCACCCGAGACACCCGCGCGCGAGCTTTTTTAACAAGCACTAGGAGGATCGCGATTCTCAACGAAGGTCGAGCAGGTCACAAGTAGTCATCCTGGAGGAGAGATGCAACAAGTACGATTGATTTTTCAAGCGCAGGCAACACTACGAGCGATTATTCCAAGGGGATGATCCTGGTAATGCTACATATAAGTATATACACACGGTAATGATAATAGTTTAGCTATGCGGGGACACTACACGAATTGGATTCACGCGCGCACGATCAGCACCTGTCACATATCGCCCGCAATACTAAATAAAGAGCGCCAACCCAACGGTGGCAGCTGCAGAGCAGGCAGCAGCAGCAGTAGACGCATCAAATATCTATTTTTCTATTTCTCTCTCTCTCGCTCTCTCTCTATATCTCTTTCTCTCTCATTCTTACATTCTCTCCCTCTCCCACTCATCAACGTTACAAGCCTGCAGGTTCTATCTTTTTTTTTTCGGTTTCTACTTATATCGCGAATCGCTTGAATACTTAAAACATTTTTTTTCTCTTTGTGTGGTTGTGCGTTTTTTATATCATCTTTCAGTCTTATACATATACTTTTATGTACTATGAATGTTAATAGATATGCGAGTTTGTATATTTCTTTCGAAAGTAATCGCATTATCTGTTTGTTTTTCCGAAATGGTATAAATCTATTAAACATTCATGTAGTATACATATAATATATTTGTCATATATTACATTTCGTCAATTATGCATACATAATTATATAATATATAGTCAAGAATCAAAACTATTTTGGAATTCAAAAACTATTTCGATTTTTACGCCCTTATCGAAGTACTTTTAACTTAGATATTGGTACTTTTAACATAGATTATATATTTAAATAAATTGTTTAACATTTTACGAATTAATAACGAAATTTAACGAGTATAATGCTGAATGTATGTACAATATTATTATACATACATAGTAAGTACATATGCAATAAAATTAGATTAATTATATTTGTTTGAATTGTTTGCAATTATAAGTTAGCATATAATACTCCATATTTGAAGCTGTAGGTACAAAAATACTTATCTATTATTAATCTTTTGGCTCTAAATGAAAAAGAGCACATTGCGAGAAAAATATTTAAAATTAGTTCTCTTTCTTTAATCTGAATTTATCCAATACTGCGCAATGGGACTCGGACGCAGAGTGCCTAGCTTCACGTCAGCCTGCCAAAACATGGCCGGTGATCAGCCGGAGATTTTTCTTTCTCTTATCTCTCCGAATTAAAACATTTTCATTCGCAAGTATGGAACTGATGCGCGTGATCACCGGTAACAAGTTTCGAAAAACACTTCTCGACGTGAGCAAAAAAATTATTAGTGTGCAAGTAGTAAAATATTTTAGGTAACGTTGCTATTACGTAAATTATCTGTACATAACCTCGATTTTCTTAAAACGCTATAATACACACAATGTCACGAGACTTGACAATGAACAATTTCTGATTATGTTTTAATGGTTTTCTTTTAGATTGGCGGAAGTTGGAAAATTAGAAGCACCAAAATTACAAGGAAAATATGAAACTGGGCAATTGATTTTACACAGAGTTTTCGGATATCGAGGGGTTATTCTTTTCCCGTGGCTCGCAAGAGTGTATGATAGAGATTTGCCCAACAGACGAGAAGGGTGAGTTCATATATAGTTTTACGTACTAAAACTTAGTTTTATTTACTAAAATTGAAAGTTTAATTGATTTATTTTGATTAATTCATGCTAAACAAATTAACTATGAAATGACGTAGTATCTGAACTGATAAGTGCAGCTTATAAAAATAATCTTTTATGGATTTCTTCATATTAAAATAATTGTTATTTCTTGACAAAGAAACTTGTATCTTGAAATAATTAATATTAAATATTACTTTTTTATGTATCCATTTTTATCATTTTAGTACTGAAGATGCTAATTTTAATGGAGTTGGAAAGGAAGTAAAAGGGAGAACACACACATTTTATCAAGTACTCATCGATCAGAGAGATTGTCCTTATATTGTAAGTAGTTTGAAACTTTTTAAATTGTATTGTATCAATAAAATTGTACCTCAACTTACGATAAAAATATTAATTTCATGTCCTTGAAAAAGTTATAAAATTGATAACTACTTAAATACTTTTAACCTTACATGTGTTGTGGTTATATAATTAAATATGAATGTCACTGAAACTAGCAGCTACTTATCAATTGCAAAAAAAAAAAAAAACTTGAAAACTTGTGTTGGGAAAATAAAAATAGTATATAGAATTTATTTTTTAAACAGTTTTTATTGAAGTTAATGGTACTTTAAAGTTTCATTTCTTAATTTTGATTAATAGTTTAGGGAGTGCTCCAAAACTCTTGATATCTACAATTCATTTAATTAGCTTTTGCTTATTATGGAATAATATAACAATTTAAGATAGTAACAGTTTGTATGCCTTAGCAGATTCTTAGAAAGTGGTCTATTTTATAATATAGACTGTGTAATATTTTAATATCATTAATTGATTAACACTAGATTGCCTAAGGAAGTCATTTTGACTGCTTTTCAATTTCAATTAGAAAACAATTATGTATATAATGACACAGCTTCTTATAATTTTGTGACTTTTTGTACAACATATAAATGTGTTTATTAATCATTGTAGTTGCCTGTCCCCTCCTTCATTTTAAACAAATTTCTTTACACATTAGTTATTCTTTCACAATGCAGTCATTTTGACTGCTTTAGTTTGTCTTTCTAGTGTTAAGATTTATAAATTTGACATGATAAAATGTTATTAATAATACTGTTTATTTACAATTTTTAGAGAGCTCAAACAGAGGCTGTAACATTTCTGGGGAATCATGAGAGCAGTCGTAGTCTTTATGCAATACCAGGATTAGATTATGTTGCTCACGAAGATATCTTACCTTATACAACTAATGAAAAGCCAGCTTTACAGCATGAACTTTTTGATAAATTTCTGTCCTTCCATTCTGACAGGGATCCGCCCTTTTCAGCCCAAGAAACCCTGCGAGCATGGCAAAAGAAGAATCACCCATGGCTAGAACTATCTGATGTGCATAAAGAAACTACTGAAAATATAAGAGTTACCGTAATACCATTTTACATGGGTTGTCGAGAGAGTCAGACTACGTCAGTGTTTTGGGTAAGCTATTTGTGTTTTTAAATTATTTATCATTATTTATTATTTTTTAACAAAAATAAAAGTTACACAAATTTAGAATAAATTTTAACAATTATTTATCCTTAATTATCTTAAATTAAATACTTAGTGGTTAATGTTAAAAGTAAAATGTTTAATATCATTTTTAAATTTTTTTGTAACAAGATTGATGAATTAGATGTTTACTAATAGATAGTGACTAGATACTATAGATATTAATGTTATAAAATTTATATTTTAATTAAATGACTGTGTTTTAGTGGCGTTATTGCATCAGGCTAGAAAATCTTGGTAACCTTAGTGTACAAGTACGAGAAAGACATTGGAGAATATTCAGTTTATCTGGTACATTAGAAACTGTAAGAGGACGAGGTGTTGTTGGTCAGGAACCAGTACTGTCTAAAACTTTACCTGCTTTTCAGTACAGTAGTCATGTGAGTTTGCAAGCTCCAAGTGGACACATGTGGTATGTATTCAATAGTAAAAAGTAATGTCTATACTTTTACTCTAATTAGTTAAAAATCTTATTATTAAATTAGAAAACTTGAATATCTCAAAAAATTTGGTAGTTAATTTGAATTCTTGTATTATATTTAATAAATGACAAATATTTGATAAATAAGCACTATTAATAGAAAATGAAAAATGGTAGTTGAGTAAGGTTGAATACACAATTTTGCACACAAAGATTTTATGTTATGTGCATTTTAACATGTTGATACAATCTAAAAGAACGGAATGTTTCTATTTAATTCTTAGTAAACCTAAATATTTTGATTTGAATTTTAGGGGAACTTTTAGAATGGAAAGAGAAGATGGTTATGCCTTTGATTGTAGGATTCCACCTTTTTCTTTAGAATCGAAAGCAGATGACTGTCCAACTCCAAATGCAAATACCTGAACTGTATAAAACGATAAATAAACTCGATTTAGGATAAGATGAATAATGAAATGTTAAAATCAACATTCAGAACGATAAACTGAAAAATGATATCTAACTCAGTATAATAAAATAAGCGCCGTTACATTACTGAATAAAACTTGTATATAATTTTGTAGGTAATTAGTGATATGAAAGTAGTTTCTAATGTATATTCTAACTTTGTAAACTATAAATATAAGATGCATATTCAAATATTAGTTTTACTCATTAAAGTTTCATAAATATTTTATGCCAATGAAGTTTGATAAAGTGAAATATAATGAACACAAGCTACTATGAAATTCAGCACTTAATATTGTAAATAAGTGCATTACTCCTTAAAGTTACACCGGCATCAAAATTATTGTGTTATCTGTCCAATAGAGATTTGTTAAGGATTAAATAAAAAGCGTATTTTTTGAAAAGTCATCAAGATTGTTTTTTTTTTCTCAAGGATCTTTTGTTATTTATCACATTTAAAAAGTATACCGTAATTTATCGCCTAAACCGAAATGATTGTGAAAGCATTATTTACTTGCTAAAAAGGGCAATAAAAAGTTCACAATCATTTACATTACATCTGTGGCAACTAGCGATAGCGGCTGACCGATGGCCGGAGGCCGGGGCTTTACACGAATTGATTTGGCTACTGGTCGGGAGAGGCCACCGCACTCGCTAACCGGCATCTTGGTTATTCTCTCTATATATACTGACTTTCTCATTCTTGGCGTTTCCGCAGCGGTGAGTTGTAGGCATTTGTGCGTCCCGGCTTGAGCAGTGCGTGTGCATAAAAAGCCTTCGTTCGAACACCAGACAGACATTTTTTTTGCCCCGTCGCCCAAGACCACGGACGACATTATGGCTGCCAGTAAGTAATCAAGCTTCTCCACGACTTTGTATTTTCTCACCTAACAACCCCTCGGAAACTCCCAGTCACTCTCTACTTACCCTTACTAATCGAATTTTCGAAAAACTCGCGAACTCCAAAAACAGTGGAGGATACATGAAATTCGACGCCATATATACATATAAACGACATACGCACTCGCGAATCTCGGGCTTTAAAAATTCCCCCGATATTGGAGGATCGAAATAATACCTGTGAAGGGCCTGTTGTGATTATTCATACGCATTATGGAGGATCGAACTTTCCAAGCTAAATTCGAAAATCTGTTATGAGGAGGAAGATCGCGAGATACAGTATATATGCATGCAAAAGAACGCCGGCGCTTTCCTCGCTGGTCTTTAATTCCGCGAGTGCATCATCTGCATGTAGGCGTTGGTGCGTTGCAGCTGTGATGCGTTTGTGTATCTCTCACTCACTCGATGCATACACGCCGCTTTTTTTTTCTTCTCGCGCTTCACTTCTCTCTCTCTTTCTCTCTCTCTCTCTCTCTCTGTCTCCTTCCACTGGCTGTTGTCAAACGCCGCCGACGAAACCCAAGAGAAGTCGAACCGTGACTAGCGGAATGAATTTATTCTGCGAATTTTGCAATCGCTTGTATACGAAATTCAGCAGTATACGAGACACAGCAGTCTGTAACGAGCGTTGATAAAATGTTACACGAGTAAACTGTTTATCGATCAAATCCCAAATAAAAAGCTCTAATCGAAACAGGAGTTTGGTTAAAATTCAACATAAGATTTATATACGCATAGTTTCTAACCAATACGTAAAAGCCCCTTTAAAATGTATTACAAGACGAGAAATCGCGAATCTTTGTCTGCTTTTCAATTGGTTTATATAGTCTCACGTACGCGACGTCCTGCGCTAACTCGCATGCAGAGAACATCCGACCTCCCTCCAGGAGGGACTAGACCATGCTTCCCACCGAAGGGGTGAACAAGTCGCGATAACCAATCGACCTCCGATAACCTTTAAATCTGTAAAAATACATATTAGATTAGGAGATGACCAGACATGCAGGTCCTGGATTTTCTTGAAACTTTCAGGAATTATATTTTGTGCGTAATAATCAGACCCGTGTATCGACATTATATATATATATATATATATATATATATATATCCATCCTTTTGCAGTATATGTAGATATACACTAATGGATTATGATCAGTATGTATTAGTGAATATCTTGATTTCCAGTGCCTATACAATAAAACCCCGATACATAGAGCTCATTATTTTGTGGAAAGTGTAATTATTAAAAAATTATTATTATAATAAAAAAGCAAAGGAAAGTCGCCGAGTTTCTTTTTTTATTCTTGGACTAAAGTTATAAATATGTGCCAAAATGTATATATACTTTGATAATTTACATTGTTTATATAACAGTGCTTGCGATATGACATGACTCAAATTAAGTATTTTATTTAAAAAGATGTAGCTGACGATTCGACTGGTTTTTCATATTCGCTAAGATAGTCTTACCGGCATTGACTTTTTAAAACTCCTATTGACAAAATAAATGGACCTACTTAGTATAGATGCGCGATTTGTTTCAAACTTTGGAGATGAAATACAGAAATAAATCTGAAGACTGTCCGTATAATGAGGGAGATTTTTAAAAAAGATTCGAAGCTCTTTTGCATTTTACGTAACCGCTGCTGCATCAGATGCGCAGCTCAAGGTATACCATAGCGATCGTCTCTGACGTCCTGCACAAATCCTACTTTTCTATCTTTGTAATGGTTTTCGTTTGCTTTCCACATTATAGTTCGCTGCCATTGTTGTGTATTTATTCAGAAATAATATACAGGTATTAGTATCAATTAATACAATTAAAAATGCATAAAAAGGTTTCTCGCTGAAGCGTCACCTTTGAAAGCAGACTCGATTCTGATGAGTTTGCACGATTATCTGTGGAATGGCAATAATTGAAGGGCCCCATGCAAGAAGGGGCTCAGCGCTCGAAACAGTCAAAACGTGACGTTGTGGTTACCAAAAATCAAAGTTGCTAAACTGAATTTTAAAAAATATCAGCTTGTAGAGAATGAAAAAACACAGCTTTTTTACCTTTAAAGTATTTTGATAAAAATTACATTTTTGGAGATAAAAATTGAAAACTAAGAATTTATAAAGGTTACTTTCGTTAGATTTTGAAAACATAAACTGCTGTAACTTCGTCAATTATCATCGAATCTTCACGAAACTTCGTACAGATGTGTAAAATATACTAGCGCTGGTGACAATATCATTATTATAGCAAAAATAGTTAATTTTTTTAGAAAATTTAATTTTAAATCAATAAAAGTCGATCATTGCGTTTTTCTCACTTCAGCGAGAAAAAGTATCGACGTAAGTTTAAGCTGCGAAAAACTTCCAGCGAGACAATTGTTCCTCTATCCTTGACAAAGTTTTATACAAAATTTCAGATCGATCCATAATGAATACAGTGAAATAGAGCAGTTTTATTACAGCCGGACGTTCGCGGCTCGTGCGAGTTCCGGCCGCGGCGAGCGAAAGCATTAAGATGATGTGTAAGAAACGAGTAACTGTGTAAGTTACAGCAGTTTATGTTTTCAAAATC
>UELU01072777.1:10894-61053 GCA_900490025.1 Megastigmus dorsalis | reverse complement strand
GGGCCTTAAGTCAATAGCGACTGTTGTTAGGGCTGGCCTTAGATGGGCCTGACCAGGGCCTTAAGTTAATACTTATTGATATATTAGGGCTGGCCTTAGATGGGCCTGATCAGTGCCTGATATTAATAGATACTGAGCGTCCATGTCATTTAATTTTGTAGGTTAGGATTAATTCAAGCGAAAATGTTGGAAATGCAGTATTTAATACATAGGCTTTTATAATAGCAACAAAGAACTCTTTTTGCAGTTAAGACTCGAATATACATTTACTGTCTTACGAATCGCTGAAATAGTTAAATTAACAAAAACTGAAAAATAGCAGTAAAAATATCAGGGCCTCATTCGCGCCCCGTTACGCGACTTTCTAGGACCTGGTCAGGTGTCATGTCAGGACCTGATATTTGGCGTAAGGCGACTGAACTGGCCCTGATGAACGCCTTAACTCGCTTTCCGATCGGGTAATTTTCGCACGCTTCACAATTTTTCACAATTAAATTAAACATTTAAAAAAACTTTTCTTACACTGGGATTCGAACCGGCGATCTTTGAGATACGACGCATAAACCTTAACCACTACGCTACAGAACGCTAGCTGCAACTCAAAATTTTGATTTTACTCATAAAGACAAATCTATTCGAGTTAATTCAGTGCGACAAAGAGATTATTTCTTAAACATTATTTTAAACACATAAGTATAATACGCAAACACGCAACTAGCGTATAGATGAATAAAATTACGCTGGAAATGAAATTCATAAAATTCTGTGTACACAGGGGAGGATTGCAACTGGAGAGTCGAATATACATAATGGCGCGAGCAATTGTACAAGTTGATAAGAGTAGCACTTCAAATGTGAATGTCATGGAAAAATTGAGTGCATCATATTCGCCCAATGGCTTCTCTGCGCCATTTACATTCTAAAGTATATTTTCCGTTGCTCTTTCTAAATTGACTAGGAAAACGTATTTTCTATTCATACAGTATGATAGAATCTATTCAATGAAACTTATTCGGATTGTATAGATTTAAAACCGTTCAAATATATATATAGGCATCTTGATGTCGAATATTTTGAGAATAGAAGTATCATGTATTTTTCGTTAAAAATACCCAGAGTCATATTCATTTTTTAGCCGAAATAACTTTATAAACATTTAATTGGACATTTAATTATAATTATAAAAGATAAAGTTCAGGTAACTCCTGCTTTATCTTTGAATTTCTCATTGTAACTGATTAATAACAGTTTTCTTTTTATTTCTGTTGCAGGTAAGTAACGGAATCTTCTCTTCAAACACGTTTTTGAAAATAACTAGTGAGGCGAGTACTTTTTCTAAAATAAATTATTATCAGTCAACTTTAGGAAATCATTATTTCATTATACTTGTTAGACATTCTCTTACAATAAAATACTACTGAAAAGACGTATATAGTTATTGTAATAATAGCAATTTCAATATGGTCGTAAATCATTAATTAGGATGACTAAAATAAATCTAAAATAAATCGTTACTAAATGTAACGACTTTAATCAACCAAAAATCCATTTATAAAAATTTAACACCGCTCACCATCGCAAGTTCGCTTCCACCATCCAACAGCTAAAGTAAAGCAATGGCTTGCGCGAGATATACAAGAGCTTCGGCGCGTATGTAAGTTACGAGTACGAGTCATGACTATAAGGGGACGCATAGACCGGGCGAGTGAGAGCAGGAGAGAAAAGGTCGATGTTTACGCAGTTATCATCCCCGAGGTCCCTGTACTGGAGCGTTCCAGACTGCGGAAGCTGCAGCAGGCGCCGTTCGCATCGATCTGCACGTGGGGGGAGGACCAGCTGCGACGTAGAGAGAGGGAGAGAGTAAGCTACTGTATCCTCCCACCGCTGCACACCTCGCCCCACTTTCTCTCGAAAATACAACCCCTTCGACGGGAGAAACTCGGGCGAGAATCGCCAAGTCATTCTTTTAGCTTATTCACGTTTCCTTCGGGATTCTCTCGATTTGCTCTTTGACTTTGTATGTGTACACGCCGAGTCCATAAGTTTCTTTGGCTGTTACCGGCGAGCTTTGTCGATCCTTTTTCTATAGCGATAGCCCGGGAGAAATCGGACCTGAGACAGTGCTATCTTTGGCTTTTAAGAGGATCTTATAGATCATGACGTTTTTCTTGTATACTCTGATTTTTAAGCGAAAAGTTCTGGTTGTCCTGTGGTTCAGCGAAAGCTGTGAAGCTATACTTTAATGTATGTGATATAATAATGTACTAATTATTCGAGAATTTTTAACTCATTGCACCAACGCAGCATCAAAATATTATTTATTTACGTCCCAAATGATTTTTCTAAATATAGACGATGAGGTAATAAGTTATTAAGCAACTAATAGTAATTAAATAGCACTACTGGAGTAGAACTAATAGTAATAGAATATTAAAATAATATTTGAATACAGTTTGGACGACTAAGAGAAATTTTCACTCGCATTCGAATTCAGATAATTCCAATAGAAATTGAATTCCCATGCTATTATAAAGTGAAAATTTTCAACTGGAGCAGAAATAGATCTCATTTTTCCTTGAACAGATTTATATTGCATAAGCATACATATACATTCTCGTACATTTCAATTTATCCAGGACCATTTTAAATAGGCGTAAAATGTGATTTATTGTCATTTCATATTTGAATTTCGTGCGAAGATACGCGCAATATTTATACATTTCACTAAGTATGATTTAATACATTTAAAAGTGTATGTTTCAATAATCAGTCGGCAATGAAGCGCATGACAATCGAGAAATTTTAATATGAATAATATTGGAAAGTCTGTAAGTTGAATAAGGCTTGTCCGCTTGTTATATTCGATGCATAAATGGGTACTAAAATTCAGTAGTATATTAAATACGATGTACCATTATTCTGCACAAGGAATTAGTCATTTCATTATTTAAATTAGTGTGTGCATCTCTAACTTAAGTCGTTTTACTCATTTTCTACACGATTTAATGTTAGAAGAAACATTTTATCCACTGCTTAATTTTTCTTTTGTGCATCTATAAAAAGCAAGTGCTTAAAAACAAAACAAATAGATGAATTTATGAGGCTACTTTACTCGCATCTATAGTCTATAACTTTCAGATAGCTGAAAACTTTGAAATGGCCCAAAACAAGCTAAAGAAGCAGTAAATATTCTAATCCCAAAATCTTATCGCTACACTTGAGCTATAAATTCTCAACCATATAAGCATCGATAAAATGAATATGCGTGCACAGAATTTCACGCCAGTATATTAATAAACAAGTATCATAGAAAAGATCCAATCACACTTTGTACGAGAAAAATCATTTCTTCATTTTGCTAAATGACTCAATTCATCCTCAAATAACGTCCACGTATGTTTATCCTGAACACAACACGCAGAAACCATCAACATGGGGGGCAAATCCTGGGTAAACACGCTATGCACGTCCTCATCTCATTACGTCAACATTTTCTCCTGTTCAGCATCTAACAACGAATCCCCTCTCTACAAGAAGCTCTTCAATTATACCCTCGAGGCACATCCACCTGTCTCTCTCTCCCCGCCCCTACAGTCTACCAAGACGTTGACTCGTTCTACTGAAACTTCCATCTTCTATGTATCCATACATCATATATATATCTTATACCGCACCTCTCGATTCAGAGGGAGAGAGCGAGCGAGAGAGAAAGAGAGAGAAAGGTTGGCTCGGACGATTTGCCTTTGATTTTCCGGCACGGATGACCCAGTGCCCCGGTTACTCCCGAAGGAACGGGAGCGAGAGACAGTTTCGCCTTGGCCTCGGCTGCTGGAGCGCGCGTTTCATGCGACGCGATGGGGAAAGTAGTTCCGTTCAGGGCGACTGCACGACCACGACGACATGCTGCGTATCGCTGAAAAATTCACACTAATTTCAGCTGTGCCGGGGCGTGTAAGGCGGGATCTTGGCGTACGAGGATGTGAGGGTAGGGGGATAATTTAGTCTGCGCAGCGCGGCTGAGACGTCGCGTCGAGATGAGTTTTGTTGGTTATTCATATTTGGATTTACATAATGCTCGGGGGAAGTTTTTCTTAATGGCCTCTTTTTCGATTCCCTTGCTTTCCAAATACTTGTTTTCTTTTAATAAATTTACCGCTTATTTGATGGGATTTAGGGATGAATGCGTAATCTGCGCGGTTGATTTATCTGCCTTGGAATTGGTATATGATATAAAAAAATTTCTATAATGCTTACTTTGATGCATTAAAATTTATGGCGACGTAAAAATACATTTTCTGGGAATAATTTGGTCCTTGATTCGAATTTCAATAATCCAGAAAAATATGAAACTGGATTTAGAGTACCGATAATTTGTTCGCATCCTTCTAGAATAATGAATGGAGAAAAAGGAGGAGTCTGTCGTCTTAAGGCAAGAAATTTAGTAATAATTCAATGTCGAATCTAGCGCAAAAGGAAAAATCTATTTTACTACTCTGGCGACGAATCCTTTTATAAGTATTTGTGATAACGTCCCTGAGCAAATAAATCCTTACACGTCTAGAATTCACCACGTGGAAAAGCGGATAGCTGTTTTATCACGTCGCACAAAGACGCGTGACAAGAAACAAGTCGCACTTTTTATATCAACAATGTAAACAAGTTTAATGCTAGTTATTACACAGAGCTGTAAAACGTTTTATTTGTTAGACATAAAATAAAAAGAATAATCCATTTAGCCTGATTTTATTTGATTGCTATTACGTTGTAAGGAGGACAACTAAGAGCAAGAAGTAATCATTTTACGTCTGAAAAAAATTAAAAACTACACTATACATAAACACGAAATAAATTTGATTTAATTAATTAAATAAATTAAATTAATTTATTTATTTAATTTTATGAATAGCATCGAAAATTATACAATGTTGCGTTTACAGACAGCAACATTACTCTAGTGACCTCGGGAACTATTGAATAAGAGTCATCGAGCGACGTCTGTACTAACTGCCACAAGTACTTCCTTTAGCTCCTTGTGTACGTACACTCGATCTTTGAGGTTAGTCGATCGAGATAAATGCTCCACAAACAGAATGACGAAACTCAGTATGGCTTCAGTACAACCTTTGAATAAGAAATGCAAAACACACACCAAATAAATAAGTAAAGATAGAAAAAGAATTGAAATTCAAATTTCTCATCTCTCCGTTGCATATAGTTGATCGAAATGTTTTTATCCGGCACTCCAAACTGTATACATAAACAAAACTTCTTATTCCTGAAAAAACAACTACATCAAAAGCTCCGCGTGCAACTCTAACTTACAGTGTCGTATCGATCGTTTCGTCGAGGTGGGACACGATTTTGTTTTTCATCTTTCGAAGCGCTCCGTCGCGTGTCGTTCCGTGGGAAAACGCGCACGGTATATAACCCGCATGTCGTCTCACCTTTGACGCGTGACGAAGATAAGAAGACACGGACCATGAAATATTCACGTCCTCTCCCAGGAGAGAGAGAGAGAGTCGCTCGCTATTCGGTTCATTGAGTTTTTCAACTATACGTGTTTTCATAGGAGACGAGGGGAAATAAAAAGAGCAAATGATAGCCGACAGCTGCAAACGATGTGGATCGTGAATGAAACATGCAGTTAGGTGGATAGATCTCTGACGTGTAGGCCCCCGATGATCCTGAATTTTTACGGTAAAATTTCGTTCCGCCTCGAAGTGGACGTGAAATTTATGCCAGCTCAGTGATTTAACGGATAAGAATAAACGTGAAATTGAAAGATAACACGGGGAGGAGTAATATTTTGCGCGAAGTGTCGGTAGGGACCGTTTTACGGTGTACCGTGAACTAGAAAAAGTGGAAAGTATGGTACTTTTAGTACATGATTATGAAATACGTAATTTCAAACGTTTTTATTATGACTCATCAATTGTTCTGTTCGACAAATATCATTTATTTGTTAATGTGGTGATCAAGATTTTTTTATGATGAAAAGCGGAATTTCGAGAGTGCGATAAATATAAAAATATGGTTTCATGATTTTTTGACATTTTTTTTTATTTTTGATAGAGCTATAAAAGCTTAACGCCGTGCAGTATAAGGGGCATACAAAAATTTAATGTAAAACAAGCGGATAACCATTTTAAAATTCTATTGCAATGGTGACCTTCAAACTTCTGTCGCTTTAGTTTTTAAATTATTCAGAAAATTGAAAAAGTCCAATGCAGAGTAATTGCAGTATTTCGTAGCCAGTAAGAACGATTTTTATCTGCAATTTAAATCTAGACCAAATAATCGTAAAATAAAGTAAATTTGAAATAAATAATTGTCATTTCTTCTTAAAATTTCTTTTTAAAAGAAATAATTCCAAATTGGTATTTTTTTTAAATATCGTTCTGAGTAACTGAGCAATATCTAATAAATCGAATACCATTTCTTTTTCTCATTGTATATATGCTATAGGCTAATGGCTATAGGTTATATATATATAGTCATTAGATGCTCGAGTGAAAAAGAGCAGGTCTTATTCGAACATATATTTCTTTTTCACCAGCATTACGTAGGCCTCTTCGTTAGATTTATCTGTTCCTAGAATCGGTTTAATTTCCATTTCCTACACGAAGATGTGTTTTTAGCTGTCTCTCACGAATTTCCTGGGCTCCAAAAAGCTCTTCGATTTATTTACATTCTACCACTAAGTTTCGTTCAGATACTTACTGCCTATAACGTATTACTGAAATTGAAAACGTAATTTTAAGAAAACGTTATATTCGATGTACCGATATTTATGCTCTTTCAATTTTAAAATTTAATTAAATCTGAAGACAGATTTTTAATCGTCATTGTAATTAATCCTGGACGAATTTTAAAATCTCAATAAACAGCTCAGCTATATAAAGTAATTTCTTATCTCTCAGTTTTCTCAGCCTCATCTACAGTTCACAAACATCAAACTCTCGTATATTTAGCCGCGACAATCGCGCTTATGAAATTTAAGACAAGCATCCCATAGCAGCAAAAAGAATTTTCTTAATCGAGCGGCACTTGATCCACTGTACAGCTCTCATATATCTCTTCACGACACCGTCGATTTCCGACACACGCCTATAACGGTGGATATAGGTCAAAACGACCCCCCAGCAACACGCCGGTCTCGCTAAATTCCCGCTTTACTAACGGGGAGAGAACGAATAAACGCGCTAGACCATTTTCTTCTTTTACGAGGTGTCCCGCGAGCTATTTCCAAGTGAGCAAAGATGTCTCTACGTATATATATATATATATATATATACGACGTGGATGTGTGGTCCAGAATCGAGGGAGCAATTAATGCGGTCAACTTGCGCGCCGACAATAATTCCCTCGAGAAATCGGAAAATGAGCGACCTGATAAAGGAGGATCATTGAGGAATTGTTACATGGGAAGGCATATATATGGGACCTTAAGGACCCATTGCCGCGTAGATGTGGTTTGTTTAATAGATAGAGAGGCTGACTGATAGATTGATTCTTCCGTAGAAGTATGCACTGCTGACTTGTGGATAAGTAAATGTATGTAAGAGTTTTATTCGAGTATTCAAATCCTTTGAGTAATTAGACAAAGGGAATGACTCAGTTACGACTGTCCCGTAATGTTAAGTTTCTTCACAAAGAAGTCGTAATATGTATTAAAGGGAAAATCGTTATTTCTTACTTTGTAGGAAAGGAACAATTTTCTTATATCTCGAGCGATTTACCGTTGAACTCGATTAGATCTGTAATTTTCGAATATAACGCTTATCTTTAAATACTCTTCTTTGCTCATTACTCTAATTGATGTTACGTTGGAAGCGTGTGAATTGAGAGTTGGACTTGAACAGCTGCTATCATAATGAAGTATTAAATATTGCCATTGGAGGTAAAATCTTTTAGCTCCTTACAGTAATAGGTAAAACAAACTTTGAATTTCTTATAATCAAACTTAAAGACAGGAATCGAAAGATTAAGTTTCCTTTCTGTAAATCTGCTTTCTTTTGGATGAGTTTTTCAAAACTTCACTATAATTCCCTGGAGTAATCGGAAAGTGAACGATATCACGCGAGAGCAATCCCAAAAGACTCAAATGAGATTACTTTTTAAAAATTTTTGACCGACTACTTCTTCAAGGATTTCTTTATTTCAGCTGCTTGATTAATTAAGTAGAAGGGATATCGAGAGCAGAATTATAATCGAATATGGAACAAACCTTTAGCATTGTATATTTATAAAAGTGCATAATGAAACGCTAATTGCGGCAGTGGATACTATTATACTTACTTATACATTTGTAACGAGAATTCAAGACTATTTAGAGATCTGGACCAGCTTTTTAGTCCTTGACAGAAATGAGCTGGATGGAACAAAGCTTACCAGGTCCAGAGTATCAGCTGTTTTAATCCAAGAGTAGCGCCGAAAGTGTAATCTTGTATACTTTTAATCACGAAAGCTTAAAAGGAAGGCGAATTGTAAAGAAGAAAGGTTCCGAGAAAAGCCAAAAATGTTATTTAAACGGTCGGAAATACTTATTATGTAGCATCATATAATTTAAAAACGTAAGCTATTTTATGAGCAAATTTAATAGTTCAATTTTATGAAAAATTAAGAACTTTCTATTATGAAAGAATGATGAATAGTACAAAGAACTAATTTTAAATAATTCTTTCAGACTGACTAGTTTTTTTTTTCAAATATAAGTTTTAATGCAAAAATATTCAACAACACTTAAAATTGATAATAAAAAGTTCATCCAGGTAACTCATTTTATAGAATGAAAAATACAGCCAGAAAGAATCTAATTACACGTTTCTTTGAAATTTTTTTCACTCTATAACGTTGTGTCCAGAAAATCTTAATTTCCCTGCAAAAATTACGTAGACGACATAAAAAATAAAGTCATATTAAAATTATGCAGCACCGCGAGCAAGGGAAAAAATTCGCGAATAGCTCGCAAACGTAGCGCGCGTTTAGAATAATTATGTCATTTTGCCCGTAAAGATTCAGTTTACGTTTAAGCATCGAGGCGCGCTCGTAGATTTGTCACGAGGGTACGAGCAGGCATGCTTGAAATTTTTCTCTCTCGCTCATGACACTCGCGTCTCACGCTTGGCCTCCCAACACTTTTTCCACCCACTTTTTTATGTCCAGCCCTCTTTCTGAGTGCCAGGGAACACAAGAAAGGATCCTCGAGGAATCTTCAGGGCGTACGTCTTACGAGCCCAGCGACGTAAAAATTCCAAACGCGTTGGTGTCTCTCACAATGTCCGCGCACCGCATGTGTGTGTAAGAGTAGGTGGACAAGGGTATAATGGGTGGATTACAGCACTGCAGTACAGACGCTTTTCAGTAGAGGAGTTTCTGCCGAAACTTTTGCCCTGCGGAAAAGCACGTATAGTCGGGAAGTCTACTCTTTTCTCCCAGCGCACAATAAAATAGTTTTCACGTTCGATGCCGGACGATAAAAAAGTTCCCGCGAGTTGGATTACAGGGCGTGGAAATTGGACTCGGGCGTGCGGGAGGTGGATGGCACAATTGTCGCCAGTCCCGAAGGACGGTAGATGGGTCAATAGAGAAGGAGAGAGAAAAGGGGTAAAAATTCGAGAGGCATATATACGATTAAAGTTGGATAGAGAGGTTTGATCTTTTTTCAGTGTATGCACGTGTTTTATTTTGTTTCGTAGGTGACGTAAATTTGAATAAAGGTGCGCGCTATAGAGCAGCTGCAGAAACTCGCTGGTTTTCGTATGCATGATGGAGAAAGTGGAAGTAGGCTAAGCGCACTGCTGGATGCACAGATAGAGGGATTCGAGTTTAATAAACGCCTGTGTTGTTGGAATAATTTCGTTTGCTACTCCCAGGCACGAGAAATGAGAAACGTCGTATGGAGTACGCGGAGATGCGCGAGTAAGTGCGATGTACACGTTGACATGCTACCGTTATATACTTATTATAACCAAGAATTAAAACTTACAATTCTTGTTTCGGAACTTATACATGGTAGTACATTAATTCACAGTGATAATTTCTATGGTTTGAATCAAAAAGTTTTATTTCTTATTTCATACTTTATATTTGATATAAAAAATAGAAACAATAAGAAAATTGATGAAATATATTAAGTATATGAACTAGTTCTTTTGTCTTGCAATCATCATCGAATAATTTATACATTCCTATTTGTATTTATAACTGTCCTTTAGTTTGATTTGGATTTGCTCATCCAAAAATGATATAAGCAGTAATTTCGAATCACTTTGGTCAAACAGGAACTTGCTCCGTTTAGTAGCTCCCGAATTCCCGTTGTCAGTAGTCAATTGCATATTCGCCAGCCTTAGCTCTATAACTAGCATAGGTATCTGACATAATTAACTTGAATTAAAGCTAGATGTATCGTGTGCACGTTCTATGTATAGTGTAATATACCGATCTAACTCGTCTTATCGGAGCTATCCGTTAAACAAAACAGAACACTTTATCGCTCTATTAAACACAAACCAAAAGCGAAAAAACGAAATCACAGTAAGCAATCATTGATAACAATAACGCTTGATTTGCATTAAACAGTAGCGTCCATCGGTCTTAATCATTCACACAGCTCCGACGAGAACAATCGTTGTATACGGGAGCGTGTAGCGTGCGTGTGTGTTTCGGCACCGAAAATTCGGCCTATCAAATTTAAAAGCAATTAGTGGGAAATTGCCGGGCCAAGTGTGCGTAAACACAATGCGAGAGGAGGCGCCTCGGTTATACGTGTGCGCCGCACGCTCTGCCCGCGGCGAGAGCGGCAGTTGTGTATAGCGCGATCGATGTCAGAAAGTCGAGTCGCGCAGCACACACGTGATATTCCCCCATGGTATAGAGCCGAACTTACATCGTGCCAGTGCGCAGGTATACGCATTGGTCGGGACGGGGCTTGGCTCTTTGACTTTCGCTGGGATAACCCAGCCAGCCATCATTTCTCACCAAATCTCTTATCCCACGGAATCTGAATTTCAATTCGGATACCGAGGGGTGGTTTCTTTGTTACTTTTCTTACTTTTTTTTTTCGGTTTGAGATTTGGGGTGGAATTTATGGAAGGATTTCCGAAAGAGATTTTTTAAGGTTAGAAATCACCCGGGGGTTGATGAAAGACAGTCGGTTTTAAGTGAACGTATCAAATGTATGCAGTAGAATTTGCGGATCAATTTCAATAGGAAGCATTTTATTTAAAATATCTGAATTTCTCTATATTTTTATCTATTTTAAATATACTTTTATGAAATAAATTTATAAAATAAAATTTTTATTTTTTAAATTTTATTAAAAATTGTGCAATTTTTATAAAAATCGCTGTAGGTAGAAATCAATGTGAAAACTTCGACGAACCTGGCGGTTTAAACGAATCCCTCAATTACGGAAGACAGGGGAAATAAAAGAATTGTTAACGCTTCTGTATTGTAGTGCGACTTTATTGAGCTTTTTCACGGTAGCTTAAATGAAGACATAAAAATAGGTCATAAATGTCACCAGTTAACCCTGAGAAATAGAACTTCGCTTTATTTGCCCCACAAAAGAAAATCTCACAAATCCAAAGCAAAGATCAAGCGCTAATCAAAGGAGTCTGAACTCTCTTTGGTATATTCATATCTGTAGTTTCGGAAACAGGCTTTGTAGATTAAAGTCTAAAATTTTTGCCGCTTATGAATTAATGATTTTAAATATAGATATATCACAATAATTGATATGCACTACTGACTGCGCTACTTATTTAAACTATTACTTTATTTAAATTATTTTGCCAAAATATAATATAACAGAACAAATTCTACTTCAGCGAACAAAATCCTTATCATATTCATCAACTTATGGTTCTCAGCCAAATATTTCTGCTCTTTTATTGTCAGATTAGTAGCAAGATATAACATACCGTTGATTTTCTCATTGGCACAATGCCAACTTTGTGCAAACTATTTGATTTTATCGGCGCCTTAAAAGATATAATTTATGTGATTTTATCGGCGCCTTAAAATGATATAAATCATTTGAAGATGTAAGTTATTGCTACTTGAAATGTTTAATGAGATTTAATTAAATGTCTATTTATTAATATTAATAAATTGTGAATATTTATTTAATTATGACATCCATAAAAGCTTTATTAGAACTGAATAAATATGTATTCGCTAAACTAAATAAACCAAAAAATCGACTGCCTTACCGAATATTAGAATTAAGGTAACATATAAGGTTTCAATAAACCAAAGTGTCTCAGTTATTTTTGTGTGTTGTCTCGATAAAAAGTTACGACCTACTTTTTCCGATATATAAGAATGTATTATATTCGAAATAAAATAAATAAATAATCATAACCTTATTTACGAGTGCATAATCAATAAAAGCAAATATGGTTACATTTGACACTTAGAATAAAAAAAAAATAAGATATATTGCATTATTAATAAATTATATCAAAAATATAAATTAAACGAATATTTTCATATTTTTATCTCTGATATTAATATTTAGCGAATAATATTAAAAATTTTACATATTAAAGATTATTTTAATACGTAATTTACTGTTTTTTAATCAGCGCACTGAATATAAATAACAAGTATTCCATATATACATATATTATTTATACATTTGAATAATGAGTGGTATATGTAAGATGACAGATTTTGATAAATTTCTGTAATAATTTTTCGAACATTATGAAGAGTATAGCACACTTTAATCTCATCGTCATATTCTAGACATGAGCAGTCTTGAGTGGTTTTTTTTTCAACTTATGAAAATTGATATAAACTTATATGTCATTAATTTTTGAAAGAGCAAATGCGATAAATAAAATGTAACTGAAATATATTCATACACTATATTAAATGAATCAGAAAAGTAATGGGTTTACACCAGTATACATTTTTCAGTCGTATTCCAGTAGTATAAAAAATGTTTCTCCCTCTGGAATATTGAAATTGCTCGAAGATAAGAATGGCTCTATTTTCTCATCTTCAAATGTCGATTGAGCGGCAAGACAATATAATACTTTACATTTGAATATATTCTAATGACTACTCAACTTGCAGGTCAATATTTTATGCATTAGACCGTTAAAATGTCTATTTTAGCTACACTTACTGTACTAAAAGATCTGCTGGATGATTTATTACAGTAGATAAACTATTTTCTAAATTAACAGAGGTATTTCAGTAGATTAGTTACTTTATTACATTATTTTATAGTTCAGAACATCAGGTTACTGATTTATGCAATACTAAAATTATTGTTACGAAAATTTAATTAACATTTTATTTTTAATTAATATTCTAAAGGTCGAAACAAAATTAACATTGTAAATAATTATGAATTTATAGCATATTGTATCCTTGAAAAGCGATAGTTAATGTTAATAAAACTTTATCGAGTTCATAAATTGATTGTACGTCGCAGAATCTCTCTGAACTAATAGTTTCAGTTTACTTTTGCTCTGATACTCGTGATGTTTAGTTTGGTCAAAACAAACTCCTATACAGTGATAATGTGTTAATTCAAATCGGACCCTAAATTAACTGAAATCAAATGGGAATACCTACAAAAATATTTAAATCTGTCTATATGACGATAAAATTTACTATATGTGTAGTGAAATAAAATTTTTACAATCTTAATCAAATAATCTCAATTATCCTTCTGGCTTACAGATAAAAAAAGAAACCTCTGAAAGAAACTCGAAAATAAGGTAACAACCAACTTTCATAGATAAACCTTACTGCACACCTTAACGCTCCACCTGCTTTTATTTTTTCGAATCCCCAAATAGGCTATTCCACCGCTATCGCTAAAAAAAGGTATTTGCCTCTATCACGTGTTCTAGCAATGTCGGTAACAAAGCATTCCGCGGAGCAGGACTACAGCTGCATCCCTGAGTCTGTACTTCCGCTGATTTTACGCGAGTGTAGAGGTCTTGAAGAGAACAGCTTTAATTAAATTTCACAGCGATTTGAGCAAACTACCTGGCATTGAGGAGTTTGCTCTTAGGACGGAAATGAAAAGTCGCTAGTTGCTATAGAGGAGGCAAAACTGAAAATAGCAGTTACCTCTACTTTATAGGAAGCTGCATCGATAAAGTGCGATAAGAGAGAATTTCGTTTGACGCCGAGGATAAAGAAATGGGGAAGAGATAAATCGAGAGAGGGAGGAATGGAAGTAGTACGTTTTGAGTCTCTATACGTACGGCGAGATAAGTGTGTATTGAGCTTTTCACTGTGAAATGTTATAGTGATCATTTTTTCTGATAAGCGCGTGGCGTTGAAAAGAAATAAAAAAAATATATATTTTTATTAAATAGATTTTATATAGTATTTGAAATAATAAAATTATTTGTGTCAAGAAAAGTGTTTCTTATAAGAACAGCAAAAATATTTTTAAAATTATTTTATCAGCGATGTTCTTTTGTGCCGATTTTTCTGTCTTATTCGGCCTCTAACGTAAGAAATGTTGGAAATATCATGATTTACTACGACAACTGCTTATGAAATCGTAAAATATGTTACAGGCACTGATAAAGGAGTCATAAATAAAAATGTTGAATAATGCATTGTAAAGAAGCGACTTTTGCAGCCCTAAAACAGGTGCATGGAAAACACGGTAAAACCAAATTATTGACTTTTTTCATTACGGGAAATGGAGCGCATAACGAGTCGATATTCGCCCGGACCCTTTCCACGCCTCCAAAAGGTGGGAAATTATATTCACCTGGTTTACTACACCGCTACAGGCATAGTCATAATCAAAACTCGTCACGCACTGTTATGGGAAACTGATGTAGATTATCGTGATATACAGCGCTATCAATTTCCTTTCATAATATGGTTTTGTATAGTGTTCACAACATTGATTTTTCTTAGCTTCATAAGAAAAATTGTAATTTTATCTTACGACTAGTTAAATAAAGTTTTTCTTAAAACTAGTTAAATAAAATATTTTAATTTTATCAGAATACTGCATAGAAGTATATATCGTACTTTAGTACGAGATGGTATAGATCGTAGAATATAAATCTATAATTGAAGATAAAACTTAAAACCTCGCTTGTGGATTAATACCGATAATAATCTTGAACCGTTCCACATTAACTGAATGCGGGTAAATACGACTTCGTATTAAAATCAGCTACATCTGGTTGATATATCTTGTCAAGTGGCTGGTCACGCGAAATTCGTACCGAAATTCGTTTTCGTGTTTCATATGCGGTTCGCTCGCGTCAAATACGAAAATAACGAAGAATCATGAGGCTCAGACATCCAATGGCACTTCGACTTTAAGAACGTTGGTGCACAGCCAAGAAGACGCCTTGTGCGAACATTATTACCTACTATTTGTGGCTGCTCACATCTTCTAAAAAAAATAGTTTTTGTATATGCTCGTAAAAGAGAGTTGTATAAGATAGGATGGATACATACTCATCAATTCAGAGGTTCTCACTGCTTAGCACTGCTTTTTTTTATCAATATGTTTCATAAAATTCCTCTTTGTCTGTATTAAATTATTAATTAATTATTTCACAATAAAATATCAATAAAGAGGATTACAAAGAAGCAAGGATGAATGAATCCGTTTAAGTTTTGAATTTTACAACACTGGAATATATACTAAAGACAAAGATATGTTATCTATCTAACTCAGCTTATCCTGAAGAGGGGAGTAATATAGACTTTCAAAACGTCGCAATTTAATTTTAATAAAGAATTACTTTGCAAAAACTTATGTTCGCTAAAATCGATTAATTCATCCTTGTTTCTTTAGAAATTATTTTTGGTTTTGATCAATGCTCTCGACTACCCTTTTGGTTC
The DNA here is from genome assembly GCA_900490025.1 of Megastigmus dorsalis. Lineage (NCBI taxonomy): Eukaryota > Metazoa > Arthropoda > Insecta > Hymenoptera > Megastigmidae > Megastigmus > Megastigmus dorsalis. The sequence continues at coordinate 45,201 of UELU01072777.1, read as the reverse complement.
AAGTGGTGAACATCTTAATATTCTCGTTCTGTGCAATTTTCCGCTTCTTCAAAAATTTAAGGGATCAACTTTTAAATGGAATTCGAAATGTCACGGTTGAATTACATGACCAATTATTTTTATTCAAGATTTTTAATAAACATTAATAGATTGTTTATAAAGATTCATTTATCACGAATCCTAACTAGCATCTCCCGCCGCGGTTTCGCTCGGGATTATCACGCATAGGTATAATATAATAATTGTTTAAAAATGTGTGTAGCGGTCGTGCCTAAAAATAAAAGACACATTTTTATATATTAAAACTAAATTCATCATAAGCTGATTTTATACGTAGTATAAATTTTATATTTAATTATAATGAACTTAATTGAAGTCGTGTTTATTACTTAAGAAGTTAAAAGATATTTAATCAACGTTCACGAAGGTGCAGGAAGTAATACAAATTTAAGAGGAAATTTGATGGTGTTCTTTTAAAGAGAAATGGATGACCTGTTGTTGCATATACCTCATTGCATCGCAATAGCTTTCACGCCTCGAAGTGATACCTAGCCCGGAAGGTTCTTCCTGTTCTAAATGAGAAAATAATATAAACAGAAAATCCTTCCTCCATTCCATGTAACGTGAAATGTAACTCATCTGAAGTTATTTTCTATCATGCATACATGTGGATATATTCGTAACAGTTTGCCTTTCGTGACATCACTTTTAAACTTAATGTTTAAAATTTACATTGGCACACCGAGGAAAAAGTCAATTTAAAATTGCGAAATTCCATTTTACAATAAAAACAAGTTGATTAATAAATCTTAAAAAAATCGCAACGGGTTCGGTCTATTTTCGCTAAAACACGCTTAGCAAACAAAGAATGCGAGAGAAAAAATCCGAACCCACAGCTCAATTTGTTGGCTGTACCTCTCGCTTTTTCACCCACCCATAGTCGGCGTTTTTCCGCTTGCGCTTTTCTCTAAAACGCAACGCGCGGCCCTCACAAAAGAGGAAGGGGGGGAGGTGATGCCGCGCTGCAAGTATTCCGAGCGTTTTAGTCCCCCCTATTATCGCAAGCCCGCAGCGCTGGAAGTCTCGCGCTGCTGGTGGTGTAGCTCGCTCCCCCGCGGCCCTGTGTCTTGAACGTGAGGGGTCGATTTTTCCAGCGTAATAAACGTGAGAGGGTGTGACACTCGTGCGGTGAAGTGCCGCGCCTCTCTTTTGCCTTCCTTCCTACTTACTCTCAAGCCCTTTTTGTTCCCGCCATTCGTAGCTTATTTTCCAACTGCTCTTAAGTCTTTCGCTTGGTTTACGACTTTATCGCTAGACTCTAATAGGATGAATTAGTTCTGCTCTCTCACCGTTGCGCTTAAGCTCTATATTGGGAATGCATCGTTTACGAGAATAAATGCATTGAATGAAACAGAACGATACTTGGCTGTCGAATTGACATTTTCAGGTCAATTATGAAAAATTGTGTTATAAAAACGTTTTTAATTACTATAGAAAAATATTATTTGATTGACGAACTTATCGTACAGTCATTTTTTTATTATTATTTTTTTTTACATAATTCTAAGCGTACTTTTATGAAATATTCCTGTTTGGGTAAGAGCTCTGGAAGATCAAAGGACTCTATTGCAGAAAATCTTATACTGCATCAATATTATACTCTCGATTTTCCTTATCGTATTTCTGAAAATGTTCTATAGTTTTAAAGTCTGTCTCATTATTATTATTATAATTATTTAAAAAATATTCATCCATATAAATGTGCAATTTTTTATTATAAATATTTTTTTAAATATTGTAAATTAAAAAAAAACACAATTAGATATGATAACGACGAAGAATATATTAGATAAACGTATGATATACATTTACACATTTATTTTCATTACTCTGTATCACATTGTAATATTGAAAGATAAAAAGGTGTGTGCTATACTGGGCAGTGACACGCAAGTCGTTACACTTTTCAGTGCAGCATAAATAATAATGAAAGTTATGATACTGCTGCGTAGCGTAAATCTTTCACGAATAATGAACTCCAACATGCCCTTTCACTATTAAAATTCACACCCACCGTAGTATCATGAAATGTGACCATATCGAGGACCATATAGTTAGGGAAACTCGATATTCTCAAAAATGAATGTATTACTTTAATGGAAAAGCTCGACACTTTCTGTTCCACTACTTATTACTCGTTGAACGCGCGTAATTGACTTTTGCGTGAAAGACGCGCAGCTTTTTTACACTTACATCACGGCTCGTTAATAATTCAACGTGGCACCGGATCTAAACCTACAGTCGTCGTACCTCATACAGACGCTTAATTGAAATGAAAACGGACGGAAATAGTGAAAGAAAAGGGTCGCCGCGAAAAAGTGAGATGGAGAAAATTATGACGAGTTCTCATTGCGGCAGATTTTACTACGGTCCAAGCTTCGTATGCATAAATATATATAGATATACGTAGTATACACGCAGGAAATGACGGAAAAGCAAGCACAGCGTTCCTCTGCTTCTCCTTGCTAATTCAGTTTTGCGAAAAGTGTACTTGGCCGGGTCGTTGTTGTATGCAGCGGTGGCTGAGAAAACCACTTGACTGTATATAGCAATATACTGAAAATCTACCCTGCGTTTATACCTTGCGTCGACTTGAGCTTCTATATATATATGCGGAATAATTAGTCAGGAAAAATCAAGTATTACCTTTTCAACGTTGTGAATGAGAGTCGGAGCTTCTTTTTTTTTTTAAAGTAGGTCTCTTGAAAAATTTTTTTTTCTTTTTTTTTGCTTGTAGTTCTGTGTAAGGTTGCCGTTCGACTGCACTTTTTGAACAAGGTTAAAATGTAATATTTCCTGTTTTATTAAGCGTCCGGAATATGTTGAATGTTTATTGAATTTAATGTATAAATTCTTAAATGGCGCTTACTTTAATATGTATAATATTTCATAACCTTTTCGAAATAGCTATAGTTAAGCACTTGTAAGAACTCCATAAACGGCCAAAATCCATTTAATCTTTTAACAGCATGGATTCGTTAAGGAAGCAATGAAAAATTTAAATATTAAACACAATTTTGTATAATACTCTGTTAAAAAGATAATTAAAAATTCAAATACTTGAAAGCTAAAGTTCATTAATTCTGACCCATCAAAATTTTAAAACGCGGCGCTGTTTCATTAAAAGTAACGTCGTTCATCACCATCAAATATGCAAATGTAAATTTATGTCAAAGGATATAAAAACTATCACGCCCGCAGTACTTGTATAATACCAATCGATTAATTATGACATAAAGGAACAAGCATCTAAAAAAATTTCTTGACGTTAAAATTGAATATTAAAATTGACTCTGCGACCCTTAACTATGCACTCCTCCTCTTAACAATTTAAAGTACTCGTAACTTGACCTAAATCACGTACTCCTTCATTTTTGTTCATTAGTAAGTCTTTCCATTAGTATTCAATTTATTTTATCATTTGGGAATGTCAGTTTCGTTTTATTTTGGACCTTGTATTAAACAGAGGGTAAATCTAAGAATAATGGTGATAAAATGATTTATCGAGAGGACGAAATTTTAATATTAGTCGCAGTCATACGGCCTCGGTGTCACAGACTGTTTTTATGAAAAACTCTTTTAAATTATAGCGTGACTCGCATTATTCAAGCTTTGTTGTAAGGTAAACAAACATTATTGGGTTATTTTATTTTATCATTTCTATTAAACTTAAAAAAGTAGCTATCTCTTTATAACTACAAAGTTTTAAAAGTAATTTTCATCCAATTATAAATAATAATTGTTTAAAACTACAAACTTAAATATGTATACATTTGTACTTTTCTTATGTCTAAATTAAATGATTCATTTCTAGCATTAGGTGCTTTATGGAAATATAAAATATTAGCGAAATAACAATAATGGAGCCACAAATTCTGGTGTATAAGCCGCATAAGTTTTATTCAAGGATTGGAAAGTAACGTATCATGACGAAGGGTTGGCCAACGCCAGTCGGCGAGTTTGTGTTATCAAAAGACTCATGAATAAACATACTACGACTGAAAAATGTTGGACCCTCCCGACGACTTGAAGATATTATATTGTTCTGAATATGGATGCCGGGGTTATATGATTTGTGTATACGATTTTTCGAGAAAATGTATACTGTGATAATAGTTCTTCCTCAAATTTGGAACTGTCACGCAAATAACAAAAATCGTTGCATTTATAATATCTTTTTAGGTTTTTTTTATCGATATAAAGATTTTTGACGTGATTATAACGGATATTTTAAATTAAAACAAGCTTATTGTAGATGCATTGGAAAAAAGTTTGAAATATAAAAATCGCCTCGATTGCTAATGTTAAATTAGCACTTATTTTTATGTGACAGATAAATCCAAATTGAAAACTACTTTACAAATGTTTCACGAACGTTAATATGCAAAATAGGAATCAACGTTGGGTTCACAAAGTATTTGCAATTTAATGTACTTATGGTAATGAAAAGTGTCGGCTTTATAAAGAAAGCTTACCTATCAGTTACAATTTTATAGTCGTAAAGTTAAAAATAAACGGAAACTGATACAGTTGTTCACCAAATAGGTGAGATCAGTCAATTAAATTGTAATTTAGTTATTTAAAATCATATTTATAAACAAATTAAGACGTTCGCCTAATTTTAAAGCTTTATTAAATTTGCATCAAAAACTTGTTTAACAACTTAAGAAGATACAGGACTTACATCTTTGATAATGTCGTAATCCCTTCTTAGCTTAGTATATGCGTATATACACCTTAATTAATTCAATTTCTACCTTTAATACATTATCTCCATTAAAGTTTTATCAGCTCTTCTCACCCCTCATATTTCCACAACAAAGAATAAATCATGCAAAATAAACTCAAATTAACTCCAGCCAAACGATGTTTTGGTACAATGGTCAACAGTGGTTAGGTTCAATCACCGCAATTCCGCTCCGTTCGTGACGTTCTCATTCGGTGGACCGTGAAACAGATGATGATGAGGTGCCTGCGAGGCAACGATGTGCGTCATTCTCTGTCTCGTTCTCTCCCGCATACGCGCGCACACATACACAGATACTCCGTTTCGAACTTTGAAATGTACTGACTAATTAATGAAGCCAAACTGTATGTTTATGTCATATAGGACGATATTGAAGTCTTGCGACGGTAGGACTAACTGACAAGTGTCAGCCATCTGTGGATTATTCCTGTATGCGTATATTCGACCACTGCTTCAAGTCGAACTTAGTACTGGAATGTCGAATGGTCGTCATAGATTACCGACCACGTATGTAGGATTGTACGCATGGTTGTGGTTGTGTATTGTCTATATGCGCGGTTGTCTTTTTGCTCGAAGAATAGTAGCGGTGCTGCAATGTGACTGGTAATTGAAAGAGTGTTAGTAGACTAGTTTATTTTCAAGTAGAGGGCGTCCATCATCCATGACAAATGAGTTAGATATAGAGCGCTGAGATTATTGGACTAAATAATAATTTACGAATGTATTTAGGGGAATCAAAATTTATATGTGATTGAAATCAATGTTAATGTATAAAATTAGAAAGCAGCTATTAATATCCAACCTATTTAAAGATCTGAAATGTCCTCGATTATATTAGAGTGTCAGTTTCTTAAAAGCTTTTTTCCACACGCGCAAACGGAAAGTGAATCAAATCTTGCAAATGAAGTTCACACCCTTTGGAAATAAAATTTCGGCCTAGCTTTAAGAGCTATTTTCTGAAGTCTAAATGTGGCCCAGCGCTTATTATATATAACTGAATTCAATATAAACCCTAGGTTTCTAAGATAACTATTTTTTCAAGAAAAAAGAAAATAAAAAATATTGTACGCTGCTATAAGATTTCCTATCATCACAGAAAATATTGCGATTCTTTTTCCATTTTCCAAAAGTAAAAATTTTTTAATGTAATATTTATTTGAGCAAGATTTGTCGACAATCAATTTGAATGCAGCGTCGTAGAAGAGGAAAAATAAGCCTGTAAAGCTCAGCAAAACTTTTCACTCTACCTGCATGGCCACTTATTCTTCGTGTCTAGAGCTTTCATTTCATCAGATAAGAAAAACTCAAGATGGAAAAGGTTGTACAAAAGTCGGGCAGAATTCAATTCTGGCATATTTGACGAAATTGCACCGAAGGATAAAAAACTACATTACCTCTCATCTCTGTACTAGTGGGGATGAGCATAGCTCTTAAGTCATCCAGTGGAATATATATACGACAGCTATCCTGAAAAGTTTTCGCAGGGAGTACACACGTATACACAACTCGACCCAATTTAAAGATCATATACCGAGCACTGAAAGTACGATGCACCCTCTGAACGTCGATAATGGGCAGCTTAATATGCGTCGTGCGCACTTTGAATATGCTAATTCAATGTACCCGGGTAGTCAGGTGAACTTCTAGACTTTGGCTTTTAACGATTCATCATAAGCTCACTGCACACACGCTGGCTTCTCACGAGACCGCAAGAATTAGCATTAGCCCGGGATGCAGTGTGTGCCGTTTGTCCCTACAGTTCTTGAGGGAAGACACGCTGTAATTTCTCCGGAGAACCCTTGAGTTTTCAAGATCGTAAGTGTTTGCGTGTATGCTTAATAATTAGTTCTATTTTCGGCTTGATTTTAACCCATTTTGATAGATCGTATATGATAAAGTAAAATGTATAGTTATATTGTGGGTAAATAATTCACTTTTTATTGAAAATTTTGTACATTTTACTTAAGGGTACCACGAAGATTAACTAAATTTTATATAATAAAAGCAATACTCGTTTTTGTGGAAAAAAGAAAAATTAAAAAAAAAGAGTAACACTTTTACTTTTTGTACCAGCAGGATTCGGTAATTTCCGAAAGTTTTTATGTGATTCACGATTCCCTACCTTTTTCTGGTGGGCCACTTGCATTCTCTAATCTCTTGGCAATGTGCCCTACTTTAGTCCAATCTGTAACTGTATGTAAAAAACGATGCGATATAAAGTCTAGACTAACCGTAAAATATGCAATTTTGGCGTCCCATCCAAACCGTCATCAATAATAATAGTTCTTATTGCTCACAGTTTTTGGCAATTATACAAAGTAATAATAATTTATCGGAAATGTAAAGTCCCAAAAAAATATTATAGCGAAAAAAAGCATTTCGACTGGTGAAAACGAGGAGGTGCAATTTATTGGATAGCTGTGCTTTTAGATAATTTAAAATTTTGGTCCATTACTAAGAACGACTAAAAAGCATTTTGAGTTAGTGTAATCTATTTCAATTATAAAAAGTTTCTGATAGCATGCCCATTCAAAATGTTAGTTTTCACGATAAATTACGTTATTTATATGCAGCAAAAAAGTTTTATGCATTTCATTTTACAGTATTTGAAGGATCTGAATAAGACCCTTCAAATACTCACCTCGGAGAAGGAATAGCTTTTTCCGGTGCGATTTGAAGTAACAGTTTGGCATTGACTTCGAACAACGTCGCAGATAAAGTTGATCTAGAGTTGTAACTTGGCTTTGTTTAGTAATTAAAGAGATTAGGTGGAAAGGATCGAATCATTCCGATGTAGCTGTTAATTCGGGACAATAAGTTGTGCGAAGCCGTAGTGCGGTTCGTTCGCTGCCACATGCGAGAGCATTGGGCTATTCGCGAGATTGTAGATTGAAGCTTACTCTCTCGCTCACTCTCGCACCCTCGCTTTGCGAAAGCATGCAGTCGTACTAGGTGTGTCTGGGGGATCGATATTCGTTGCTAGTCGCCAGAGTAAAAGAACAGAGAGATTTCAATTATTCAAAAAATTCATCGGGAAACGATATACACGCTTGAAAAATATTGCAGATATTAATAAATATTTAATGCTTCGTGTATTTACTTTTTCGCTTAAAATTAGATTTTGGGATTCATGCAATATCTGAAATTATTAATTGCTGGAAACTTTGCTTTAAATCAGTGAAATTTTTGGAAAGCCTCACTGATTGGCAGAGACAGATTTTTATTTAAATAAAATATAATAAAGTAAAATAAAAATAAAATGAGATGAAAAATCAAAGCTATGAACCTTTTAATAGCTTATGAAAACCATGTGTCTTACACAGGGTGTACCTACCTAAAGGTATTTAACAAGCTGTGGTATCCTAATAATTTATTATCGCGTACTTATTGCATATTAACGCTTGTCTTTCTGGCAATATAATAAAATGAAAATAAGTTAATTCATTATTTACTTCTTTGAAGTGTAAAGTGTACAAACCGAAAAACATCGCTAAGTACAGCTATAAAAGAGTCTCGATGTAAAGCTTACTACCATCGCTAATGGGTTCATAAAAATGCTGAATTCCCATGACATGCGTCGAAGGACGGATAATAGAAGTGAGCCCGGAAAATCCTTCCCACTTTTTCTTTATCCTTACTAAAGCGGAGTTCGTGGTATATCTATATGATGGCTCAACGGCTTTACCTGGTATAATTTATCACACCTACAATTTTCGACGCCTGTAAAATTTTATGATTTGTCTCTGGTCAATTCCCCAAAAATGCATAAAACGTGCATCCTAAAACACATTGTAAGTGCAAAAATTAAGTTATTATATGAATTAATTCATTCTTAATTCTTTAGAAATGTGATTAAAAAATTTCTTAAATTTAAAAAGTTATGCAATGTGCAAAATCATTTTAGTTTCTTTAACAAAATATATAACGGATTCAAAGTGCTGGAAATCAATTCATATCATTAATGTATGCTCTAGAATTGTCAAATTAAATTACGGTACATTAATTATATTTAAAAAATTAATTCGAATAATCCTAAAGTAATTGAAAAATCTTAAAGTATACTAAACATGCAATCTTGTACACACAACAAGTTCAGCAAACTTATTTTTATGCAGATTTCAGGTCGTTGGCCTATCGAGTTTTCTGTAATTTAACGTTTTACTGTGTTAAAAAAAAAACTTTCCTATCGAACTTTAGCATCTAACGTGCTCGCGTGCGAGCAATCGATCCCAGTGAGAACGAACTGCGGCACACACTGCTCCCGACGTGAAAGCAAAATAATGAGATAATGACCAGCTGCAGCGTCAGACTAAAATAAAGAATATAACTGCTGTTCTCGTCTATTAAAAAAAAATTGTTTCTTTTACTTCTTTCGTCTTGCTCTCGGCTCTTACAGAACTTTGAAAAAACTATAGCTAGCCTACTCGAAGCGGTACAAGTCTAGACAAATTGCATTAGCCAAAAGTTTCAAAGGACGACGAATAATGCCGTGCGAAGAGGAAGTGCTAAAGTTTTTTCCTGTTGAAAGTTTTCGTTCAAATTTTTTCCTTACTCTTGCAATCTTCCGACTAATATTAAATATGCTCGCTTAAGTCTCAAAATAGCCATGAAAGCAAAACGTATCAAGAACAACAAGCCCATTTGAATACAAATAAGAATAACAAAAATTTGATTACATGTATAATATTAGGTCGTTAAATACTAATCTAAACAAAACTGATTCAACGTGAGTGTGCTTTTAGAGTAAACTATGTCTGTTTACGTGGGTAACCACATGTTTACACGATATTCACATATCCATAATGCGCATTATTGATCAGACATTAAATCTCATGCTTGTTTCGGATTTAATTTTTAGGCTAATATTGTTTTATAAACTGGAAGGTTTGAATTGCGTCATGCGTTTATTTTTATTACTCAATGAATTTATTATTTCATAACTGATACTACGACAACGATATCCATTTGAATCAGACACATTGAAATTGCTATATATCTTAAAATAACAATAAATACTATAAGCTATATATTTTTCAATTAAATTATTTTTTATTTTATTTCTTTTGCGGATTTAATGAAACTTGGTCGTCTTTGCAGAATTTTCAGGAAACCTGGTGTAGGAGATGGTGGAACATTTCGCGGAAAAGTCTTTCAACGAGTACCAGAACGTTCACTCCTAGTCTGAGTCCTATACTTTCTAAAGAACAGCAGTACTCTAAAGAGGCAAAGGAATCGAGGGAGTCAAAAGACGCAAGAGAGTCAAAGGACGGAAAAGAACCAAAAGACACGAAGACCACGAAAGAATCGAAGAAACAAGCTATAGATAAAAGCAGCACAATTCTACCACCAGGTAAGACAGTTAAATAATGGATTGCCGGTTTCAAAGCGAAAGTAAAACTTTCTATTCAAACAATAGATCATTCATGTATACACAGCTATTTATCAACTATAAAAAAAAGTATGAGGAATAAAATTATTTTTGCTTACATTATCTAATTAATTTTTTTCGAACATAATTTTAATATATTAAAAATAATTCGATTTTCATGTTAAACTTATAAACTCTTTTCACTCATTCATTGCGAATATTGCTACGCTATAATTAGAGTAATCTGTTATATTCAAAATAAAGTTAAAGTGTGTACATGCTTAGCATTATGAAATAATTTTCCGGAAGTACATTATATTAGTAACGCATTCAAAACTTAAGTTTCAAGTCTTATTGAAACTTTGGTGAAATATCAATTAAGCGGAAGAGGTTACTACAAAGTTCTTGAATGTCCGATAGCTTTATCTTGCAAATATAATACTTATAATTATAATTATCAAGTAGAAACTTCTGAATTTAATAAATACTAAAATAATTACATAAGTAGCATATCAATAGATTAACTTTTTATCTTTTTTTTTAGATTTTTTAACTTTTTTATTGAACAATATAACATTACAATGTGACTTGACAAGGTATATTATAAATAGATAAATTTTTACAATTTTTAAGTTTATGACTTTATTTTTTTTATATTTTAAAAATAAAGTATAATTTTTATTCTCATCTGTGCATAGCTTTCTTTCGTAGAAAGAGCACAGATACTAATTATTTTTGTTGACGATCACATAATACTCACGTATTGCACGTTCGTGCCGTGACTTAATCCTTCTATATCGATTATTACATATAAATTTATAACAGTTTTATTAAAAACTTTAGAAAATACTTCGCTGCATGACTGTTTGATTTTAGTAAAGCTAAAACGGACTTCGATCGTTGCATTCCACAGGTATACATATAGTTAATTACTTAACCTTAGCTAAACTCTCGTTATCTACTCCATTAAGACTGTCCTCGAGAACTTCGAACTCCTCGAATTCCATCTTTCCAAAGTCCGACGTTCTCTTCCAGGTGTTGTCGTTTATCTGCCATCTCGTTAGCGCGCTTGGAGCAAACCTATTAATTGATGCACAGTCCTCCAACTTACCAAGCTTGAAGTCTGCCTTGAAAGTTTTGTTCTCGTCCTTTTTCGGCTCTAGCCCAATGACTACCGGAGGCTCGCGCTTCTCCTCTTTGGTTTCAATTTTCTCATTCTGTTCGACGACATCATTATGTTCTATTGGAGTTATCTCAATACTCGGCGTCTCGTCAATAGTAAATTGTCGCAGATCGATGCTTTTGTTTCGTTTTCCACTTAGCTGACCTTTGTTCCGGTTGGCCACTATACGACCCGTTAGTTCGAGTCCGCTGTCGCACGAGTTGCTCTTCACCAAACGAAATTTAACGTAATCCAACGATTTCTTCGATCCCTTTGACTTCTTGCAAACCATCGGGCAAATCAAGGGTCCGTTGCACGTATTAACAACTTTACCACCATAATACGTAACCGACGTACCATATTCCCGTATTTTCTTAAGTACATCTTGGGATACGTAATGTCCCTCGTATTTCTCATCCACCCCGTCGTCGTCGTGACAATACAAGTCCTCATCTTCGGATGACGTGCAAGGTGGGGCGCTGCCAGCATCTGTATCTGGATAATCGCTAGATACGCCAGAACTCACACTACCAGCATCCCAATTATGCAATTGTCGCTGATGGTATCTGTTGACTCTACTGTTTGAGCAGTTCGAATTGCTGGGAGAGGACTGACCACTTCTCGCTTCGAAAGACTGAGCAATCGTCCTGGTTTTCGATTCAATTCTTGGACTTTCAGCTTCGTCCTTATTTCCATTGATCGAGGGAGGAGATGATGTTTTTTCCATGTTTTCAAACATTTTTGTTAGGTCCTTCGCATGACTGGAACACCTCGACCTGATTGCCACATCAAAAATTCAAAAGATAACCTTTATTAATAAATAAATGTACGAAAATCTACTCATTCTTATGAATTACTACAGCTAGTTCATTAGTAATGTGAAAAATGAATCTTGTTAGATTGTGATATTACTAATTATACTAATGATTAGGATATTCATAAGTACCTGGGCTTTTCGGTCGCCTTTTCAGGTCCACATTCAAAAGACTGAATTTCTATTGTTCTCAAATCTCTCATGCTAACGCTTCTCCTCGAACTACAATCCCTTGACAATTCTGCATCAGCTTTAAATTTTGCCTTCATCGTCTCTTCAAACATTTTCCTAACATTTCTTACAGTGTCTGGATCCGGTAGTTCATCATCATTTAGTTCACGATTTACTCTGATTGGCTGATAGAAGAAATGTTTACGAAGTGAAGATTGTCTAGGTGCTTTCGCAAAATGGTTTTCACATTTCTTTTCATTATGTTTCTCTGGCGATTCTGTATTTTTGATTTTGTCAAGCGAACTTGACGATACTTTGCAGGTTGGTGAAGACTTGAGTTTCGAATCATTGAACGAAGGTTTGCGTTCTACTTCAGCTCGAACTGGTTCGATTATTACCACATTGTTATCCATTAACAAATCCTGAAAAGAATATTCACGTAGATATTGCATCAATCCATCGTACGTAACATCCTTTTTAGAATTATTGAAAATATTTTTGCTAAACATATTTGACTTTACAATTTTGTAACGCACGTGATCGAACTCTGGTTCATCGGAATCTTGACACTCTATGGAATCAATACAGCTACGCGATCTAGTTAAATTCGTACAATTTTTCTGATTCTTGTCATTTTCACTATCAGATTGCCCTCTGATTTCATTAGTCTGCTTTTCGTCCTCGATTCTTTTCTCGATTATGTTTGTGTTCTCATCCATGGATAATCTTCTAATGTCACTGCCGATTTCGGATCCCAGACCCAAATCAGAACTTTCGGATCTCGCTTCGAAACCTAAACTGCCTTTCACAGCATTACAAGCTTTGCCGAGGATATTCGAAGTTTCTTTTACGATCCTCTCTAATCTTCCTTCACTTTGACGATTTTTTAACGGTTCTTTATCTGTACTTTTTTTCTCGAAGAAGCTTCTGGCATTCTCGACGCTTAATCTCTCCTTTTCACTCTCTAATTCGCAACTATCCATGCTAAGTTTTGTGTCGTGAATGTGGTCGTTTATTAAATCTGGTTTATTTGATACTCTAAAAGTCGGATGATTCGTTGTGGAATTTTCATTAATGTTTTCTTTGAACATCATATCGCTGTTAATAGACTTAACGTCAATGCTTATTGATTTCTTAAGATTTTTCGGTTTTGTGACATCGTTGTCAATAACCTTAAGTACTTGCGGCCTTCGCGACATCTCCTCTGCTTCTTCGTTGTCCGATATCCAAATTGATTTCGTATCTTCAGTCTCCTCCACTTTAGTTTTCTCTGGCTTGCTCTGATTTTCCTCCAAGCTCAAATTCAGGGTTTCTTTTCTCGTTTGATTAAATTTAAAGCCTTCTTCCTTCTCTGGTATCTTCGGCTTTGCTTTAGAATGACACACTTCAACAACGGCTTTGGTGTACTGATTGTCCTTTTTATTAACGTAATCAAAATTATTGCCGTAAACGTACGACGAACTTTCTGAATAACGTTTCTCTCGTGCTATCTCGTGGAAAGACGTAATGCCCTTCTCTGATTTTTTATTTGGCAAGTCAAGAATGTTAGAATTCTGACGATCTTTTGATTTCTTTTCGTCGCTGCTAACCTTTGGTGGAGAGATTTCGTTGATTTCCGTAATTCGAGCCGCACTATAATGTTTGGAACATTTCTCGCTGCTGCCGGTATTCTTTTTCGTTGATACGGAAATCACGGTAGGATTTGATTTCAACTCTCGATTCGGTGGCTCTTTGGCGCTTCCCTCTGGAATCACATTATTGTTCGTCGTGTCCGACTCGTTGATTTCTAAGCGTACATTCGACAGAGGTAGAAGGTTCAATATGTCGAAGTACTCGAGCTCGTCGCTGTCGTCCTCAAATAGAATACTATCCAGACTTCGGTGTTCCTTTCGTTTCCGCTTTACCTGCAGATCAAATATTTCATATAAGTAAACTGTTAAAAGCTTCGGTGATTTAAAATTACAAATTTTCTTATTACATAGTCTGAAAAAGATGTTGCATTTATAGAAAATTAAATATTTTTGTATAAATTTTTTCAATTGGTTTATTACATAAAATTTTAGATTACTTAATTACACTTTTGTGATTAATTAATAAGTTTATATTCGTATTCAGGGACTTTAGAAATGACATGATTTATTATACAACATGCAGTATAATTATTGTAATGAAATATAATAAGATGTAGCATAAAAAGCAAGTTTATGAAACGTAATTATTTTGTACTTGACTCCGTTTTGCTTGTTATTTCTTAAATATGAAATGGTAATTTCTTTCATTTCGAGTGAATATTGGTTATACAAGTGCTTTGACTAACGAGCAAAAACGAATCCCAAGGCGAGTTGATTGAATAAGGAACAACTTTGACAATATCGTTGCTTATGGCCATTACGTAAAAATTGAATTTCGTAAAAGTCGTTGATTTTATATAAATAACAGAAGAGGATCTTTAATTAGATCCATAAACTTTTTATACAGCACAGAATGAAGATACTTATTCATTCGTCACCTAATGAAATATCGAATGGCCTGCTATAAAATACCTAAAACTACTAAAATAATTTATAAAATCCGTATTAAATTCAATAAATCGCCGTGATTTCCGTAACCAACGTGAGCAAAGCATTCTCTCTCTCTCTCTCTCTCTCTCTCTCTCTCTCTATTCTCAGATAACTCGCGTCCTCCAAACAGAAAACTCGCTCTCGCAAAATACTACAATCAAATACTCGTCGCGTACATTAGCGAAATGCCCACCGAGCTCGAAACAAACAAAGAGAAAAAAGAAAAATAGAGAGATAGAAAGAGAAGCGTCAATCCCACCTGCGTGTAAATGCAGTCGACGCTGCGATTCTCCTCGGCGGGCCAGTAATTGTCCTCGACTACGTCTACGAGGCCGCTCACGCTGTTGAGGTCCTGCACGCTGCGATAGCGCCTCGGCGATTCCGGCCACTTGAGGATGTTGAGCCGATCGGGCGGCTCGTGGCACGACCTGCACGACTGCACGGCGGCCGCACGCGTGTAAGGCAGGGGATCGGGCAGCGAGGTGAGGGGCGGCGGTAACGAGTAGAGGCCGCAGACCGAGCGACTGTGACAGGGTCGCGTGGACGCTGACTCGCTGCACCGATCGTACGACTCGGACAGGTGCTGCTGGCTCTTGGACAATCTGTGGTTGGCGGTGGCGGCGGCGGCCGGTGTTCAACCAAATCGATGGAACAGAAACAGAGACACACGCGCTTGATTATCTTCGTTTATTCCGCGACTACCCACGGGATATGGGTGTGTTTGGATTGGCTGGCGGGATTTAATTTGTGCAATATGAGCGAAGTTTGCGTTTTGCGCGCTTGGTATTTGCATACAGTGAGAGGATGGACGCGAGAAATGCGGAATATCTTGCGTCAATGCTCAATATTGGAAAAGTAAAGAATTCCATCATTTATTTGTCTGTTGAAAGAGATGCTTTGTTTTTTTGCTTGTTAATGAAAAAGTAGAGAAATAGTGAGGCGTGCATATTCAAATGGTAAAAGTTATTCTGTAGGAAATTTTAAGTAGGTGTAATATAACGATTAAATTATGCACATTCTTTCAAACAACGTTTGGGTTAAAATAACTGATTATCTATAATGACATCTATAATGTACGAAAAATTAAAAAAAAAATTTATATAAAAAATTAAGTTAATAAATCAAGTCTACAGCACTCGTGCCCCAGTCAATAAATTCAAGCAAATTTACGTGTTTCCCAAAAATTACGAGCCCATTTTTTACAATACACGCCGCAAGCTCCCTTTGCAAGATCGAATCTTTAAATCATACATAATCAAGAGCCCCGAACGCCTACGAAATCCACAAACACATCGCGCCCTCATCCCATCCATCGCTTAAACCTTCAAACTCACGACAATGTCCAGGGCTCTCTCTCTCTCTCGATCTCATCCGTCCGATAATCCAACCACTTCGTCTCTCGAAACTTTCAGCCGATCTATACCCACGGAATTTCCGTGTGCAAAGATCGCGGCGGCATTATACCTGTCTTTCAAGGAGTTGCGATCGATGAGCTTGGCCCGGGGAATAAGCTGAGGTCTGCGGTGCCTAAGGGTCGAGGAGTCGAAAGTCGATGAGTCACAGGATGAGCCGAGCCTCGTTGTGTCCCTGTCGCAACTGCTAGCGTTCCGCGACTCGTCCTCCGATATTACCGCCAGACTCCGCGTACGTTTCAGAAGCTTGCGACGCTCCTGCGTCGAGCTTTGCGACTGCTGCTGCTGCTGCTGTTGCTGCTGGCCGTGCGACGACTGGACCCCATGGCCGCTGTTGTTCTCGTAACGACTGCCGTCTCTGTGTAAACAATAAGAGGATTCTTAGGTGATTCTTTGGTAATATGGTAATGGTAGAGATAAAGACATGCTGAAAGATTTGAAAAAACAGTTTTGTTGTCGCGGCTCGAGTTGAACTGGTTTTTTTTACTTTAGAGTTGGGTATAGCTGTAGCTTTATATAATCGGCTTTCGAATACTTTTTGAACACTGATATATTTTTTCATAATTTATGGTCGCTGGCACACCTCGCACTCTGTACTTATTATGTAAATAAGTGCTTTTGCTTCGTACCGTTTTAAATTAATCACATTGTTTCTATATCCTTTGGTTTTTGCGCCCCGTAAGAGCTCTTTCGTAAAAACTTGCACGTTAGTTTGACAGAAAAATTGCGTAATTCGTCATATGTAACGTAAGTACATATAATTCGTCTCCGTTTCTCTCAAAATTATGCATACTTATAGACAATGATGTAATAGCCAAATTTGACATAATTATAAAGACTGTATCCGAATTATTCTAACTTTAAATGACACGTTATTAACTTAAATTTTCATAACTATTTAAAGTATCGAATACTTTTGAAAAACAATTTTTGTATCTATTGGATTAAATTTACGTAAAATAATTATTTTAAATTAGCTTAAACGTGATTTTTCGTGCTGCAGACACTTGTAGCAAACCATAATTTGAGTAATGATGATTTTTCCATTCCGCATACCTAAATAGTGACGAATGTAAAAAACATTTCTTAAGGGGATGTCAGAACCAAATTAGCTTTCAAATCGAATAGTATTTTTCGGTATACGTAATATTTATACATTTTTCATCGTTTCTAGTGGTCTCAAAATATTCAAAATAAAATACTCTAGTGCTATTGACCCATTATTTTAGCCAGGAGTACCTGTACTTTTTTTATTGTAATCTAAACTCTCACTGACTTTGGGATATTTCCACTTGATAGTAGCGTCCACTCAGTGAGGTGACCTATTCGTTTAGATTAGAATAAACAAATTGCTGATACTCCCGGCTAAAATAACGGGTTAATAACAATAGAGAATGTTTTTGGGGACATTTTGGGACCACTCGGGAACGACAGAAAGTAGGTAAATTTCACGTATACCGAAAACTACGAGGAGCTGATTAAACCCCTTAACTCACTGTCTCAAATATCAATCAATATTTCATATTCACTGTCTAACCTAAATAGTGACGAATGTAAAAAATATTTCTTAACTCACTGTCTCAAATTATCAATCAATATTTCATATTCACCGTCTAAGTTTTCCAAATGAACCTCATAAAATCACCGATCCGATATAATCTCGCACTCTTGCTATTTTTAAAATCCTACTTTTTGCCGAGTCGGCAATTTAAACAAAATATCCAGAATTTTCAACCAACCCAGCGCGAGAAGATATTATGAGCGCGTGAAGCATAATAAGCCTGTGGAGACTCGGAGGAGGAGCCGCACCGCAGCGACATGTACTTGAAATTGGGGCGAGCCGCGCTCGAGTAAAAATTCATGCGCGACCTCCGCGTAAGACGAGTTGCCTGGCCTTCTTCGCTCTCTTCGTGAAATAAGAGGCTCGCGAACGAAAAAACTTTTCCTTTCCTTCCATAACGACACATGCCTTTTTTTCATTGTCCTCCGACGACCAGACCGCCCAACTACTGATTAATGAGATGAGAGTATACTTTCTTTTACTTTTCCATCCTGATTTTTTGTTCGGAAAGCAACCTTTTTTTTAATTGCTACGGATCGAGAGGGTTTTTGTAGTAAATGAGTTCAGTGCTTGATAAGTATAAAAGCAAAGTTTATCATTCAGAACTTTTGCGATTCAATATTTCCATAACTTATCCCGGGGAACCGGATCAATTCATCGAAATTGAATTTTGAGAAAGTATAACAAAGTTACTGACTTGAATACCGAAGTTCAAATATTTAGAATTTGGAATCGACATATTTCTTCCGACGACGGGATTCAATATTTGAATTATACCGACAGCTTATCGAAGCAATCTCATTGTTTGCTTCGATAAGGCTCAAACAGCCGGTAAACGAAAGGCTCTGTGCGTAAATCCACGAATTCCCAAGCAAAAGCCAAGCCAAACAGCATCCCCGTGAATCCAGAATTCGTCCGCACTCGCTGCTATAGTCCACGTCAAAGAAATTAATTAGAAAATTAATAATGGGGTAGGAAGGATTTTAGTCCGGCGAGACAATGCATAACCGTTATAATGCATGTAAGCGTAACGGGCGCGCCACGCGATTTCTCCTCATTTTCAAGGATTTTCACTCTTACAATGAGCCGTCGCTCTTAATCCAATTAGCGATTGTTGGAAAATGTGTACTTTCGTGGAATCAGAAATGGCGAACGATTTAGCGATGCTGATAGATGTACTTTTTTTACGGACCGCTCTTTAATGCAGTCGCGATATACTTTCTCGAACATTCTTGAGCTGATTTATTTTATTGAGAATTATTGACTTTTCTCATTGGCGAATTTAAAGCTTCAATTCAGTATTAGAAATACAAAGTTTCTCATAAGTATTTTCAAAATGTACCAGGTAAGCTTTAATTCATTTTGCGACGTCTACATGAAACTAATTAAGTCTGATAAAGATTTTTCTTTGCTCTCTATATTTTAATTTCACAGCAATTATACACAATAAATTAAACCATTAAAATTAATTTAATTATAGTATTATAATTGAAATTAATTATAGTAGAGCATAATTGAGATCGAATCACTCGTTCAACATTAAATTAGAAATCAAATGCCGTACGAGTCAGTAATTCAAGTATCAAAACAGTTTCGATGCAAACTTAAATTAACTCTATATTTACCATCCCAAAAGAAACCGCATCGACATAACGCGCCGATAAAAAGTCGATCCGCCATAGTGAAAATGACAAAAACTCCATACTTGCCAAACGGGTATACAAAAGATCTCCAATGTAATAGAAAAAGTCATAGTCATTCATATGTGGCTAGTCGAGATCCCACCCCGCTTCATTTTTTCGACGCCAGAACAAAAGCTAAATTTAACATTGTAATGCGACGATGCTCGAAGAAAAAGAACCATATATACAGACTGGAAATGCACGCGTGTGCGATGCGCACATGGCGTAATCTGTCGAAACGACACCGCGTGGGTGTATGTCTATATGACACACTCGCAGGCGCCGGTCAAAGGAATAAATCGCGTATTGTATGATGGACGGCTGGAGAAAAGTTGAAAAATGAATCTCTCGGTATTAATGCGCGCGACAAAAGACATAGAGATCCGCTGGGGATTTGGAAAGAGCTATTTTTAATTAAGTTCTCGTTGGTGAAGCGCCTACGTTTTATCGTTACGTACATTGGATTGAAGGTAAGGGAGGGAGATATGAATTTATAAACGATAGGTTAAATGGTAATTTAAAGACAGTCATTTTTTAACGTTAGTTTTAATGTTCTTTTAATGCAGTTAAGGTCTTAAAATATTTTATTACTAATACTTTATATTACTTGCACCTTCTACTTTGATGACCGCACAGTTTTCGTAACGCCTTGTTTAATATACGTGGCGCGTAAGCTATCTATCCCATCGAATTCCCTTTGCATTATTCATCTTTATCGCATTATAACACGAAAATAGCATAATCTCGGCCTTCCAACTATAAACAATAATAAAAATCAAAATCATCTCCCGCCACTTGCAAACTAAACACTATACTAATTGTGCAGCTGTGTTTTCGAAACAACCAGCTCTCATGTAACGAGCACCGAAAAAAGACCCAGCAGCAACAACACATCCGAACGGAATAATAAATCATAATACCGTTGTTAGCCGACAGCTGAAAAATGACACACGTGTACGCGCGCGGCATTTCTTTCGCCGATACTTTCTAATTTGGCGCTCAGAGGACATAAAGAAATCCGGCGAATTCCACAATTGGCACTCGCGCGTTCCATGATATATATATATACCTATAAGCCGAGACGCTTTTAAAAGCGGACGAAAGGTGCATTTCCGAATTGTCCGCATGCGGATAAGTAGAGGAGAGAAATGCGCGCGACTGTTCTTTTTTGTCGGGGCGCCGGCGCCGCAGCGGAAAAAGGGGCCACTGTGCTAGTACTTTTCGGTCGTTGAAAGAAAATTGGATCTTTCACGTTCGCTCGCCACGTGTGTGTCTACGTTATGCAGAGATCCCGGCGTAAGAGCTGCGCCGAGGCTGAAAGTATCTCTCGGTGTATACACGGGAGATGGATTGAGAAGTGTCGATTTCGCGCGTCTCGCATTTCCCGCTACGAGGTGAAAGCGACTCTGCTTTGACGAGACCTAGCTCGGACGAAAGCTTATCCACTCTCGTACCCCGGGATACTCTTGATTTCGATTGGGTTCGATGGCTTTGCCAGGGACAATTCTATCAGAAAGTAGGCGATTAAAGATTCGGTGTTATATCAAAAATACATGTCTGTGGAGAATATGACACCAAATTGTGAGATCAATGTTTCGCGTTTAATTTTTTTAATTAAATGAAAATAAGCCCTTATTTAGAAACTTTATGTTGAGTGAAATAAACACGACTGAAATGTTTCAATTAATTTCATGTAAAACATTTTAAACTGCACAGATAAAGTACGAAGTAAGTGATCCAATTCTGTAAATTATATATCTTCTATGGATATATATGCGCAATTGTGAAAATGAAAATTGACTTTGAACTTAATATCGTATCAAATGTAATGAAATTATGAAATCAACCCTACGTCATAATCTTATTTGACTGTATTAAAGTGAACACGATCCAGCTGTGACTAAATTGAGTTGTGGTCTTTTAGAATATATTTGCATATTTAACAGGCACTTTATAACTATTATAACTTTTCAAAGTAGCTTCTGTTCCAGAAAATCTCTAAATTTATTCTTTGTTCAGCGATAAAAATAACGTGAAGAAAAAAAAACTGTTACAAAAACTTTTAACGTTTTACTTTTATTTCTAGATTAAGCGATTAAACTCAATTATTTGTAGCAATATTTTTTATCGAAACAAACCTCATAAGATTTTAATAGCGCCATAACATCCAATCATCAATAAATAATTCGAGCAAAAAAGAAAATCTTTCCGTGCGATAAGAAATCGCTCACTAACCAGGATAATACCCTCACGTACCCAGGAAGTCGTTGCCCCAATAGAAAATCTCACACCCTCGATCACCCAAACCGCCGCTCAAAGCCAAAAATTCAACCCTCGTTCCTTATCCTCTCGCCTCTCGGTCTTCTTATACGCGTGTCGCCTATGATAAAACTCTCTCGCACCGCAGAGCCAAGGCGTATTTTTCTACGCACTTGACAAGGTGATTCCAGGATGATTCAACGAGCGCGGTCTAGTCGTCGTTAAAGCTTTATACCTCGCTCTCCCAGGCGCTTGTCCTCTGCGAATACCGTATGCAGACGCCGTGCAAATGCTCGCCTCGTTGCGGCTACGTGTAGTCGGTTGCGGGGGAGCCACGAGACTCATTCCAGATGCGCGAAGAGAGTTGCGGCCTCGTTGTATCCTGCAGCTGCTGCAGCGAGTCGAACCGCGCCTATACGCAGACGACTCTAGGACGATTTATAACACGAGCGTCCGAGTTCTTAGTTTTATGGGATACGAAATGACTGCGGACTAAATTAATCGTTATTTCATCCATGTTTCTCATGCTTTTCGTCGGTTTACCTTTATAGTGTTTGTGGTATAATTTCAGGTTTTACCGTGGTGTTAGTATTACTGACTTATTAAATTAGGCGAAAAAATTGACTTTAACGCAGAGATACATTTTTACGCTGACAATATTGATATTGAAACCGGAAAGCGACTGAAAAGAGAATTCAATATTGTTTTTAATCAATTTTTGCTCCACTACTTTTTTGCCAGGAAAAAGTTTGAAGAATAAAAGCTATTTTCATTTGAGAACTTTGGGCGGCAGCATTCATCGGCGATCTATTTTCTAACCCCGCTCATTCAATTTTCTCCTTTTTTGTTGCTTCAAACACGATGGAAAAGCAATATTAGAAGTTTTTAGGAAATCATTCTAAAAATGTGTAGCTAAAATTGTATGGTCGGATAAAATAGAACTTTAATACCGATCAAAGCCAGAGCTGTAATAGGTGTAAGAAATACGCAAATTTAATTTCAAGCATTGAAATTAAAAAAAAGTGGATTAATTCTAAAGAAAATTCTAATTAGTTTTTGTGATTTTCTTGTACACATTTATTAATGCTTGTTATGTACCAATCTATAAAGTATTAATAAAATATTAATGTAGTCATTAAATAGCAATTAGAGTACAAAATGTATACACAGCATTATTGCCCATAGAGGAATTTTTTAATGTTTAATTAAATTTACTCCTGACTCCTTCTACCCCGTTAGTTTCCGAGATTCTAGAGCTCTAAAAGTTTCAGGGGCCTTTCCTTACGAAGG
Source organism: Megastigmus dorsalis (assembly GCA_900490025.1). Taxonomy (NCBI): domain Eukaryota; kingdom Metazoa; phylum Arthropoda; class Insecta; order Hymenoptera; family Megastigmidae; genus Megastigmus; species Megastigmus dorsalis. Next base: position 22,114 of record UELU01072777.1, on the reverse strand, counting down.
TACGCATTTTAGTTAAAGGTTTAGCTAATTAGACGTTAAAAAAAGAAGTAAAGGATATACAAAAACTCCAGTTCTGCCCCTACAGGATTGTCAGTCGTGCCGAAAGAACTTACTAATTACAATCTCAGAATCGTCTTAATGCATGAAACTTTAATTTTAAAATTTAAATGGTAGATAGCGCTATTAGTCACGAAAAGAAATTAAAATTTTGTTCAGGACAGTCTATAGTAATTAAATTTAAAAAAAAAATGAAACTTTATTCGACTGTTATTTTAATGGGTAACATTACGCAATGATAGTTTGAAACAATAAATAAAAATAAATAAATAGAGAAATAAAGCTTGTGGCTTATAAACAGTGGCTTATAAATGTGGCTTATAAATAAAGCTTGATGGCTTGTAAACAAACGTTTGTTTAATGATTGAAAAATTCCATGATATTTTATACTTTCTGAAGTAAAACAAAAAATGATTGAAAAGTTGAAAAGAATACTTTACACAACAAATGATAAAAACCAGAGGAGATAATCCACTTCGCAGGAACTAATTTCCATTTCCGTAGCGTACAAATTACACACGACAAACTTAAGTTTTCCACTCTTCTAAACAACTCGTCCAAACTCGATCAAATTAACTACGCTGATAGTCGTAGTTCAAAAATAAAACTGCGCTGCAGCTAATTCGCCGTGTACCGTCAATATATCATTGCAGCAGGTCGACTTGCGTAAAACAAAACGAGCCTCGGATTCGTTCTGCACAGCTGACAAACAACGAAATCAAGAATCGATTCTATCGCAAACGAAGTCATTCCACAATCTCCGGATTGCGCTCGGCTACGCTCTCACACACACACATACACATACACACATGTAAAGAGACGAGGCTGAGAGAGTTTCCTCGTTTACCCGGGGGTAACATCGAAAGCAACGTACACACACACACAGAGAGAGAACTGTGGCTCCAAATCCCGAGTATCTCCTTCTAATCACGTTCCGTGTGCTTTACGATTACGCGGGAGCATGCGTTGGCTTTGCGCTGCGTAAAACTACGCGCGCCTTTGTTTGTTTCCCCCTTTTTTTTTTCTTTTTCGTAGAAGCAGCCACCCGTCGGGCTTTTTTGATGCGACTTTTATACCAAAGAGAGCGCAAGGTCGCTGTTGTACCGCTGAGACAGCTTTATGGTTTTCCGATAGGATTTTAATTAAGTTTTGGAACTGTGACGGAAACGTACAGACTGAAACAGCGTAGGCTTATCGCGGAAAGTTTGTTTTTAGAAATTCGCGAAGTTTCTTTGTTGCACCGCATGTGTATTAAGTTGATGAAAAATTTAGGTAAAATATATACTGTTGAGGTTATATCTTACGCTTACTATAATATTTTTGGACTCGGAGAAGATTGGATAAAATTAGATGAACCAATACTGCGTTTGGCTCGATAGGTAGATATAAGCTTTAAAAGATGTATATTTTATTTGAGCATTTGCGGTCGTGGTATAACATTTTTATTTCACCTGCGGATATAAATTTTCTTTTATATTTTGCAGCGCTGTAAAAAGTAGTAACTGTGCGTAACTCGCAAGAAGCTGCTGGCGAAATATCGTTTGACAATTTATATTTCAGACAAAATTGCCCGAATCGCATAAAACCAATATATTTTGACTTGGTAACCTGAATACACATATATTTATTGCTTTTCTACGTACGGAGTAAAATAAATCAATTGGCCTCAACTATTTTTTTTATACAGCGATAAAAAAATTTATAAGATTTTTTTTGAAAATTTTGCAGTCTGTGGACTTATCAAAATAGTCGAATTGTAAATAATGAAATTTTCAACGACTCATTATATTGAAATATTTAATTATAACCATAATTCCAGGACACCATATTATACTAAAACATACATAAGTTGACATTTTCTGTATTTCATTAAAACATGTCAGCTTCTAATAATCGCATAATGAGACATGAAAGCGTCTTAGTTTGATATTTGTCAAAATCGTATATATCTGGGTTAACCACGGAATTCAAAAGCCTAAGCTTTCGCTATGCTTAGCCTGCGAAATGCAAATTTTGTACCTACTGAAGCACTCACCCAGCTTATACCGCTGACAAACTAAACTACCTTTGAATTATATTATCATATCTCCAACTCTTAATATTTTTTCTTTCATTTATGCAATTGTCATGAATCAATCGTCTTCGACAATTTAAATCTTATCATACATAATATCCATTCACTACCCTTAATTCGATTCGCACGATATAGAATATAGAATTACTAAAGTTTCTTTTATAAAAGACAAATAATTCAAGTCTACGGCAAAGTACCCGCAGCAATTCACCGCATAGTCTCCGCGCGCAACAACACGAAACAAATTGTGCATTCTCCTTTTGTACGCACGGGGGGTGGTTTTGCTCGAGTGCAGCCGAAGAAGCTTCAGTTTCTCGCTCGATTGTCTGCGGCCGAATCCTCTTTATACACTCTCTCGGCGTCGGTGTAGTGCCACGGATATTATATATACGCGGGCGGGTGCAAAACTCCGTGTCGCGCCATTGTGTTCGGTTGAGCCAACCGCCGCCGCTGCGTTACTTATACGTTACGTAAAATTTTATCGCAGGCCTATCGTATGCTCCTCTTTTTTTTCCCTCGATTTCTTCGCGCTGCACCGACTGACGAGAGGATAAACAGCTAATTGACGCGCGAGAGGTGTATATTTATATACGCGGATACGGCTTTCAGCTGCCTTTCTTCGCGAGCTTAGGCCGCGCGGATACACTTGTTTATGGCTTTGAAGAAACGGCGATGAGTTAGATGTTGCGGAGGTGCTTGGGATCGGGAAAATAATTGCCGTGAAAGTAAACAAGGTCGTGAGTTTGTAAAAAGAGTTCGAATGGACTCTGGCAATTTGATAAAAAATACTTGGAAAACATAATCGTTATACTGGATGTATACAGCGATTCAATTAATGTACATTATAACGAATATCAATCGCGATATATACTTAAAATTTTACAAGTGCACACCTCATTTGAGCGCAAAACAGTGTTTTCGATTCAAATGCAGATTCGCGCATTGTTGCGCAAGCGCTATAAACTGCATTAAAAAAAATTGCGCAGCCACACGCAAAACATTGTTTTTGCGTCCCGTATGCACTCCGATTGCAAGCATATAGCAATGGCTGTTTAAATGTATTCACCATAATCGGATTTTGAAAGCAGGTACAAAGGCGCGGTCTAGAGCTGTATTATTAAGGTGAAGTACGCGCACATGCTTTGCGATGAATACGTAAAATGACAGAGGAATTTGGTAATCGCGCGCGGCGCAACGAACAGGTTCAAAGACTTTATATAGAGAAAGCTTGAATATTTGGATAGTTATAATTATGCAAGCTCATTCGACGTAGTACTGGTAATTGCACAATTCGGACGTTTGAACACACCTTTAATGTCTGCTTTTTGTCACGTACCGTTTTCTTTTTCTTCAGTTTCGTTTACTTTTATGAAATATTGTTAAGTAACATCTTATTGTATTATACAAATGACAGATTCATTAATATTTAAAATTTACTGCTTAGGCAATCCGTTCGAACTGTTTTTCTTTCTCATCGTCTTATGTCTGAAATCGATCTGCAGAATGAGTCGAATAGAGTCGAGACAATGAAGCTTTTTTTTTCAAAGCGCAGTGTCGAGCACAAAAACTATTCGCAAGTGTCATACGACATTTGCACGAGTGGTACAATAGCTTGATGCAATAAATACTCTTATCAAAACGCCCTGACATTTAATACCAATCTGGTTACACATAACACTAAGGGCCGTAAAATATTTTATTGCAGAAAGCGCACAATTTCCCGGAAGAATTGCGCAACCCGAAATGTTTATCATTTTTGAGGATCTCGAGTTGCGGAGATCTCGGCAATAATCTAATTTTTCCATTGTTCAGGAATTCTAATATCCCACGTTTGGTATTTGCATCATTTAATCTACTAATACACCGCATATGTGCTTTTAATTATAGCAATCATCGTGAGTAAAGGTTTTATGTGTTTTCATAATGAGCATCATAAATGTTATTATTTAAACTGGCCTTCGGCATAACGTTACAATCAATAGACAATAAAAATTGTATAACTTCAATTTGCATTAATTATTAATTTTTTATTGTCGCAAATAAAAATAAATTACTTATTCTAACAGCGGTGAAACAAAAAAGACAGTTCGCGATAAACTATTCTTAGACGGCGAGTAAGTCCTGTGCATACGTAAATAAATACAAAACCGGTAAGACGCTTTACACTTGATTGCCTAATTAGGAATGATTTCATAGAACTCTTAAGGAGTTCCTCGCCCCATTTGTATTTTAATTATATCGTGCAAACAAGCATCGAAGAATGAACCGCGTTGAACCGACGGTGGCGGTGCGCGCGCCGCGTTACGAATTACGATGTCAGCTGCATGCAAATGAGGAAACTGATATACATAGTCATATAACATTGTTGCCGGTTACGCAAGTGGACTCGCTTTTCCGAAATCTCCGCAACTAGCATATTGAATTTCCAGCTTTCGACGTTGATTTGTTTCGAAAAAAAACATTATTTTCTGAAATAATTATGTATCCAGCCTAGTTTAGAATGTTACGGCTGCTGTGCAGTTGATTACTGACATTGATTTAATTCTGAAAATACAGCTTTTTTTTGACAACCGCTGCTAATACGTGCAAGTTGGAAATTAGGTTTCAAGAAAAAAGTTAGTGTTCAATAGAAGTCGAAATAATACAATTTCTGCGAATATCAGTGAATATTGGAGACGCGATTGGATATTTTAAATCTAATTTTGATACCCAAATCTAATCGGTTTCAGGTCACTATGCTTATACAAGTGCAATATTTGCTTATTTTTAAAATTTTTTAATAATAAATGAATCGATGGTGCGGTAAGTGTAAAAGATTTTTTAGTCTCATTCCTTTTTTACATATGTAATATCTAAGAATCAGGTGCACGTTACTCAAACTCTTACATCATAAATCATGTGTAAAGTGATGATGAATATTCACAATGAAAAATGAACACTGCCAAGATGATCAAATCGTTTCCTTCCTCATATACATATAATGTTATCGTGAAATTATGATAAAGTACATCAAAATAGAACCTTAACCTTTATCGCTCTAATAAAGAGCGTTTTATATTGAACAGTTTTTTAAATAAGAGCGAGAGTCCAAACTCATATATTACAAGTGTTTTTATTTTCCGGTCGTCGAACAGCTTTTGAATGATTTATCAGTAAAAAACATTATCTTTGAAAACGTCAATCAAGAATTGGTAAAAACACTCGAGTATCCGATGAATAATTTCCACCGCAAAATCACAATTACTCCATCAATATCAAAGCATCCCCCTCGTGTTTCTCATCATCCCTTCGCCATTTTCATAAATCCGACATTAAACCAAAAAACTAAAAATCAGAAACAAAGCAAAAAAAAAAGGGGGGAAATCACCGCGCGATCCCGCATTTCGTCCCCGCGTTCAATTTTTCAACAACTGCACACACAACCCCGCTTCTCGTGTCTCTTAATTTACATGAATTACATTGCCCGGTGCGATAATCATCGCTCTCCCCACTTCCGGCGTCTGTATATACCCGCATGTGTATATATATATATCGATTGTTCGTCGCCATGTCAAATGGAGGTTCGTATTATACTATGCAAGTGCGCGCAGGTGCGCGCCGCTCCACGACAAAGGACGGCCGGAACAAGGTACCGCGCGCCGTTGGCTGAGCATAGCCGATGCCTGACATCCGACCACCACCCTACCCCGCATACACAGTAGCAATACTATATATATACCTGCACTCTCGGGAGGAAAAGGAAGGGAGCAAAGTGCATCGCACGAGTGCATGCACATCTCGATGTTCTGTGTATATATATATATATATATATATATATATATATGCGTGTATCCTGCTGCTTTTTCTGTGTCGCTATAAGTATCGGTTTGAGACGAGCTGCTGCCAAAACACTGTGTTTAAGACCTGGTGATACGAGGCTTGGGCGAAATTTCTCCCTCGCGTGGCTGTTGACGCTAATACAGCTCGCGCGGCAATATACGGTCGGTGCAGTATAGGTGAGGATTGGCTAAGCTTTGATCGACGCGCGTGATTGCGCTGGTGTTTTTTGTTTTAGGATGTTCGCTGATTGATTCGCGATGTTGTTTGATTTAGGAGCGGAGCTCGAACAAACAGTTTCGACGATGCGGTATAAAGTGTCGTGTACCGAGAATAACAAATCGCGTTAATGTTATAATGTATATCTTCGAAGCTGTTCTCAAGCTTGATGATTGGTTCAATAATATTTATCGACGGCTTTGAATGAAACTTACTTTGACTGTTCCGCAATGCTCCAAAATGCTTTTTTAGTATTGGGAGAAAAGTATAGAAAAGAACCATACCGTATTAGATTTTACTTATATAAATCTGTGGTTTCATTGCTACTATAAACAAACGCAGCGATGAAGAATTAAGTTATAATTGTATAAAGTATTTTATTTATAACTTAAATTAATATCGTTGATTTTATGCACTATATCTTCTAGAATGAAGTATTTACAAATTTTTATTATATCGAAGAATAATAATATTGAAATTATTATTGAATTGAATCATCAGTCGGGTAATTTCCGTTATATATCCCGATTAATAATCCAAAGACTATTACGTTCAGGAAAGCGAATCGATTCTGATGGCCGTAGAATAAAATCACTTTCTATGGTAAATAAAGTCTATTGGACTGAAAAAATATCTTATATTACGTTTGCCCACCTTTTCACTAATATAAAATTGATTTTATAACTTCAGCTCGTAAGATTTTCTACATTTCAGTAATTGCAGTTATAGATTAAATGTGCAAAAAAATTGTATAATAATGTATGTTTTAATTTACGTTGATCGAACCGTGGCCTATTTAATTTAACATTAATAATTTTGATAATCTTAGAAATTTTAGTTGATAATCTTGGTGCATAACATGTTTATCTTATCTCATTAGAAAATATTGACGTCACTGAACTCGTGAATAATGTATTTTGTTAAAAAGGAGGATCAAGATATAAGTGTGTATTCAAATAGCGCATCGCAAAGAACTAAAGCATGTTTTTTGAAAATATACTTAAATTATTATTTTTAAATTTGATATACTATTGCATGTTTATTTGATGATAGTAAATCCAAATTTATTTAGAAAGTGCAGTCTTCCGAAACAAAGTTTGCGCTTCTGTTATACTTTCGCGTTTCAAGATACTATAGTTTTAATTTTTGTGGTTTCTAATGTTATACTAGTCTTATAAGATGTTTGAAAATTTTTAACTTATATTTTGTCGACCCAACTTAATCTTTTTGTTATGTGTATGATTATACGCCAACTTATCGTATACACAGATTTATTATGATAAAAAAACTGTTAAAAAAGCACCAGACAGACCTCGTCATCAATGACATTATACACTCAGCTGAGCATGATAATAATTTTTTTTACATCGCTGAATTAATTTTTGCCGCGTAATATTGTGCCTTGTAGTAATATTCATTCATTAGTACTCGAATAAATTATTGCAGATTACCTGACTACAATGTAAATACTATTGTAACGAGTACTTATATCCAGAAATATCAAAATATATTAAACCAAAAAGAGTCAAATTCATCGCACGAACTCGTTAACCAAAAAGTATTCATTCGCAAGTCCTTTGAACAGCACGTTCGATTCACTCCCGAACCCATCCCCCCTCTCTCGACAACAAGAAAAAAAGAACACACCACAAATAAAATGAATAATGAAATAAACCAAAAAAAATCATCACTCACTTTTCTCGGCAAAGCACCGAACGAACGGAAACCAAAAAAAAGAATAAACCCTAATCACCACTCGAGCGAAATCCACCCTTGTCTCACCGCGCGACGTCCATTCACTTTCGCCGGTCGTAGTACATTAACTCACTGCCGATGTATAGATAAACGCGGGACCGTTCCACCTGTGCCACCGCCACTGCCGCCGCCGTCGCCGTTCGCCGCTTGTAATGCAATGCAGAGAGTGAGCCGCTGCTGCGGGCCGGCCGCCGCCGCCACGACGCTACGGAGTACACCAACAGCGGCAGCTGTCCGTGCTCCTCCGTCCTGTCCACCTTGGAGGGGCAGGTCACGAGCGAGACGGACGGTGTGTGCTCGCGCCGCGCGGCGCCTTGGCCGTATATCCTATCCTATGTTATCGCGGCGCGTCGCGATTGCTAAATCCTCGGCCGCCGCGTGTGCAGTGCAGCGGGCAACGCTTCACCGCACCGCCGGATGCCGTTTATTGAGACGTATTTATTAAGGATACGAGAGAGGAGGAGAGCCGAGAGATTGGCGAGTTGACTCTTTTTATTTTTTTTTTTCCTTGGTTTGTTTGTTTTTCCTTATTGGGTTATTGGGTTTGTGAGTTCGATCGTTTGTGGAGAATTGAAAGTGCAAGAATTTAATTGGGGTATTTAAGAATTTGCGCGTATTCATAAATAAGTTGCAAAGGAAAATTTAGAGAAAAAAGATATGAGGAGATTGTTGCACGCTTGTTCATGTCTCGAAAAGAATTAGCGGAACGAAAGTTTTTACTCAAAGTAATAAAGATTCGAGAAATATGAAAAATTGTTTTGCGTTCAACGTTGAATTTCTCTAGATTAATATAATGCCGCATATTCGTTCTATATAATGTTTGAATATAACTTAAAACAGAATTTTTTTAATCTTACTTTTTGTTAATTTATCTTTATTGCATCGATACTTATGCATTGTTGTTTTTTCTTCTGTTACAGGTGAGTTACACTGAAACTATTATACCCCACTGAAATCATTACGTAAGTGTTTATAGATGTAACATTTTAAATACAACTATTTCTCTAAAAAAATATGCTAACATAAAACGCGTATATACAGATTATCTCGATCTCTTTCAACGAATTTTAACGAAAACTCCCTTTATCGCTCTTTTAATATCGTCAACACTTAAATACCACAGGAGATTTGATGTCAATGGGATCTGCTATACAACCTGCGTTGTAAGCGATCTCGAAGATGGTGGATTTTCCACGCGCGATTTCACCTGGAAGGTCGCTTCTCGAGGACCGAATTAGAAATTCAGCGCACGGATATCCAGTTGGTTCGTTTTTAGATTTTGGAGGTTTTCATGGAATTTCGCGAAGGTCTCGCTTTAAAGAAGCCTTCGAGTTTTTCGCGTTAGCCTATATATGAAACTATTGAGCCAGAATATTTTTGTGAAAATAGGTTTGATTTAAACGAATCTTATATAAAAGGCAATTATGATATCAATTCCTACAATGCGAGTTATGAATTTATCGATTTTTCAATAAATTAATTACAAAAACGATTTGTCAGAAAGGAAAAAATTTCTCTTTTTTACTCTCAAGCGATATATATGTCGGGTATAATATACGGAAAGAGCAATGCTCGGGTCCTTGAAGCCCGCCGTCTTTATTCAAAAAATTATCGTATAGGAAGTATTTGAGGAACTTTTAGCGTTTTCAATTAATGTAGCCTGGCAATTGACCAAAGCGAACGTCGTCAATTGTAGAACAAATAATGGTCTTGACATGCGTCACGTTTCATGTATATCTGGAACTTCCAAGAGAAATCCGATAAATTAGGATATTTTCTCCTCGACGAAGGGGACATCAAATAAATTGACTGTGAAATTCATATGGAAAACGCCTAATTGAACGCGAGACCTTAAAGTCTCATATTTATATGACTTTTCTCCAGTGAGGATGTCCAACAAATTACCTCGCGCGACTTCCTACATTTTTCAAACGGCCGGTTACGCAATCTCTCAATGTCCGAAATCGTTCACTTCTGCAAAGCACCAATACCATACAAAGTCATAATATTCTTAACGTACGTTATATAAAATCGAAACTCTAAAATATCCGCTTGCACTTGTTAAGGTTTTAAATCCGAAAGATAGTTTAGGAAACTCGTTTGCATAAAGTACGCGAATCGAAAACATTTAATTCTCATAAGCTATAATCGCGATAACGTTTCCAACGATATCCTTGCCGCTGCTCTCGTATCCTTCTAAGCTTGCAAAATATACGAAAACAAAGGACGTAGTCGCACGCGAATATCGGTCGCGATAGAAAATATTTCTCTTGGAGCAAAAGAAACAAACTGGTGAATTCACGCATTCAAACACTGTACACGCATGTATTTTGAAAACGTCCGCGAGTTATATCAGCATAACTCTCGTCGACGTGCTCTTGGATGTTTTCGCAACTCGCTCGAAATTCTATTGCAGCGAGTACTCGTCCTCCTCCAGGGACTTAAATACTATATAAAAATAAATTTCGGTCTTTACAGCATATGCAATAAGAAATCCGGTTTCTTTCAAGTACATCCATTGTGGCCTCTCAAGTAAACACCGTCTTATTTGTTATTTCAACTATTGTTTGACTAGGTCGTTAGTTAAGTTTGTCATTCAAGGACAATCGCAAAAAGCAAAAAAAAAAACAATTATTATTATATTCATCAGATTTTCTGAAAAGCATTATGAAAGATCTATTCCTAGAATCGAGTAATTGGCGCAAATGTCAGTATTATATAATTTTTATATCGGCCTATCAGTCGCGATCTTATCTTCTATACTCCAGTGCTAAATATTTCCCTTAACGTCGTAAAACGAATCCTGTTTACAGTCTATTAATAGAAAAGCAATATTATATGACTCACATGTTCTACTTAATAATATTCTGCAACCCCGGTATAAAGCGTATACATGATCTTTTTTCTCGACACTCTAAAAACCGCAAAAAACTCAAATTCAGCACCGTCTTCCCTTTCACTCAACCGTTCGATTGCATTCCACCTGACAGATCCAATTAGTGAATGGACAAAATCGCCAACGAAGGCGGAGAAAAGTAAAAGTCACCGACATCTCCGTGATTTTTCGTGTAATACACCTCGCCCTCAGTATGTCAAGGCTTCGATATCTCAAGCAGAACGAGACTCCGCTACCGTACATATATATAACCGTGTTATACTCGCGATGAGCGCTTTGCCATTCTTTAGTCAGCGTCGATTCGATAATTAGAAATCGCTCTGTTACTTGACCTTTGCGCGATTAACTCGAGCGTACATGCATACGTGCTTACATGTATATATATATATATATATATATATAT
>UELU01072777.1:0-10874 GCA_900490025.1 Megastigmus dorsalis | reverse complement strand
GTGCTTACATATATATATATATATATACACCGGAAGTATATGCATTGTGTCTATATATTGCGAGCTACCCGTTTTGTACTGCAACATCCTTGAGGCGCATTTTGTGTGTGGCCGTGCATTGCCACGATGAATAAGAAGGAAGACTCGTACACTTGCATTCATGAGCGCAGACAGAATGGGAATTCTTATTATATATAAGTGTTGTTATTTTTTTTTCTTCTTTTTCTTTATACTATAGCGACCATGTGAACGAGTTCTCGATCATGACGGTTTTGTGCAGTATTTACCTTTACACAACGATGGGAATATACAGTTTTTCAGCTATATTGTTTTTTTCTTAGAATAATTATGGCGCGATGGAAATTGTCGTCGTTAAGTTGTGTAACCGGACAATAAAAGTATTTGTTTAACGTAGAAATGGATAATTTAGAGGATTTATCGATTATTGTTATTAAGAAATAAACTAATAGTATAGATATCGGGGAAACAAAAGTGGGCTTAATTATATAAAAAAACAAAAGTGCAAGCTGGGTAATAAAGAGTTTAGCTTTATTGTCATCGTTAAAGTATTATGGAGAAGGCGACTCTTTTGGGTTTTGTAATGGGACACTTTCTCGACATCCCATTTCAAAAATATTAATAATATATGCGAGAAATTTAAATTCAGCACATTTTCGAAATATTTTCAATGCTGCGGGCTATATAAAATTTTATTTTCCGAGATCCAATGTTGATATCCAGCACAATAAAAATACACGTAAAAAAGTCATTTCCGCGTGGGTTTTGATTTGATGGGTCGTTTTAAATCACAGAGCTCTCGTAGGTGCAATAAAATCACCAGCTTGACTGTTTGGAATTACCTGTGCATCTATCGATTTCTAATTTACAATGGTATACATTTGTAATTCGAGTGCAGTAGATACGTTGGATTAGTATCCCGAGATAATCAAAACACAAATTCCAGTGGCGAAAATAGTGGATTAAAAGCTTTTCTAAGTGCCATGTTGTCAGAACAATACTCGATTTCAGTTCGATTACTTTATTCGAATAAAAATATACTAACTGTACTTCAGTCGATAGTTATTTCAATGTATCATGAATTAATGAAAATTACTATCAAATGTTAATATTAATTTTAGTGCTTTATGAATGCATGAAATTAGTATGTAATTGAGAGGAATAAATAAATACTTATACTACTAATTTCGAAAGCACTGTAAACACAATCGATATCTCAATAAAAATTCCACGAATTGCCGTACGACCAAAAACCCGTCTTTCATAAATCATCGGTTTTCCTCACGCATTAAAATCCAATCGATTACATAAAAAAGTCTTCCCCGTCTATCCGAGCTTTACGATTCTTCATAAAGCAGTGATAAAAGTCTGTCGTTGTCTGCCCCCCTCTCCTGTCATTTAAGCGACCGCGACCCATGCTTGAGGAAAATTGTGCACTTGGCCCAGTAAGGCTCCTTCCCTTTCTCTTTCAGTTTTCTCTCCTGTCTGACACGGCCATGTTCCTTCCGCGACAACCAGCAGACTTTGCATTTACGACGGGCGTATAAACAAAGTGAATTCAGCCCCGGCTGACGCGAATATTGCTCCCCCCCAAGTTTGTTTTTTATACATTTTTATGACGCGCCAGTCCAGAGGCGTGTCACCTCTTACTTTTCTAAATTCGTACGCGCCAAGCGTATGTACGTGGAGCATTAGTGTTTGGACAAGCTTTAATTGGGTTTGTTAACGTTGATGAGCGGCGGTAGCTGTGTATAAAGTGGCAGTAGCACTTTGAGAGGGATTGGCGAATCTCGTATTTGACAAGGTATAAAGTATTGATGTGGTTTCTTTCTTAATAATTGAACTCACTATAGGCTATAACCTTGGAAATGTGTCGACGGTGTTAAAATTTTACGCGAATGATTGCTAATAAAAATAATAAGAGAGGTACGTTAATACACGTTTGAGAAACAAATTCTTTAATTAAAAATGTAACTTAATTAAATAATTACGTTTTTTATATGCGCAGTAAGGTAAAGTGCAACAGTATAAACGCAGTAACAAATTTTACTTTTTCTGAAATGGCATACAAACGTGATAAAAATGTTTGTCTCAACTCTTCCGGCTTTCAGCAACGAATGACTACGCATTTTTTCAGTAGTAAAATCCAACATCTTGTTCTAAAACACTTCGTAGTGTAAAAAATGAATATAATTTCAGTAAATGAAATACGCGTATTGCTTCGTTAAACGTTAAAATACATTAATAGTTACAATAATTGATCATTCATATCATCATTCACGTCGTTATCATAAAGAAAAATTCTGACATATCACAACTAAATTATTCATATAAAAATATAAAGATAGCAATCTCTTTTAAATAAATGCTTTTGCGTTTATTTCTACATTTCAAACCCAATTAGGTACAAAATAAAGAAAGTACCAACAAAGCTACAAGAAAGATAACCAAAAGTTTCACCAAGAGCGAGAGTTGCGCCATTCCAATTAAACCGCACTATAAAGTTAGCAGCTCCCCTACGCAAATAAAACAAAAACCCAAGAATCGTTAAGCAATCAAACAATAGCTGAGCAACAATTAAACGCTTCTCCCATACAAACAACTGTTACGCAACGGAATCGAATCGCGTCAATTCCCCTTTACAACTGTGTATAACTCTGGAGTTCATCGCTGAGTTAACCATCTTGGAACGTAGTTTACATTCTCCAGGTGTATCGTGAACACTTACTAAAATCCGAACGACTGACTATACAATTTCAATCTCGGCGGGGATGATTTTGTCTGCTTAAGACGCTCGCGGAAGCTTATAAAAGCGAATGGGAGGGAAGGAAAGTGTTGTGGCACGAAGAGATGGGACGAGCGAGATTGGTACGGGTCATACGAGGTGGAGTAGTGTGGACGAAAAATGATCATTGCACTCTCGCTAAGCTGCTTCGCGCGAAGCTGAAAATGCTGACTAATGTTGCAAACTGCGGGGCCGGAGATAGTAGTACAAAGTAGTCGGGAGTTTTTTTGCCCATGTGCCACCTTTCACGGACTTGCGCTTGCTTTTCTTGAGATTTATAAACATGCAAAACACCTAAAATTGTAAAGAATTCAGTGCTATAAATTTCACGGTTGAGTGTTCGTGCTTTAAAAAGAACTGCGTCGCAGCTGGTATCTTTATAATAAGCAGATCAAATATATGGCTGGCTTTATGCGTTTTTCTTTTCAGAGAAATGGAAAAAATATAGGATTCAAAGCATTATAAAAAATGAATATTTTCAGGTTTTGCGTTGCATCTTGCTTTGCGGGATTTTGTTGCTTACAACATTTACTTTAACAATTTTATACGACGCGGAATCATGTATACGAGCAAAACGCGCTTTCTAAACCAAGTGGACCATACGTTTTATTCCAAATACCGGTAAAATAAATTATTCCTATCCAAACAATAACCACGCCAAACAACTTTCCTGTTTGCCCTGCGCCCGCTAAAAAATAAACCTCGAGCTCCAGCATCTTTTGCAAATGATAAAAGTACACATTAGCTATTTGCAAAACGAATTATCGATCGAGATAAGAGGCCGTGAAAGTGAGCACGAGATATACAACGTTTTTCTCTCTCTCTCGCTTCATATATTCATTCCTAGTCTAATGCTTCGCTTCGGCTTAACCTTTTTTTTCTCACAGCTATGCTTTTTATCTTTTGTCTTGCAGGAAAAAGGATCAGGATCCGCAAAGAACGGAAGCTGGCCGAGCGTAAAAAGCTGCTCGAGATATGTGCTAAGCGTATGTAAAGATGTGTGACGCGTGATTTAGCAGTGCTTTGAACAGATTGAGAAACTAGATTATGCGCATGTCCTTTTCTCCGAAGTTTTTTGCCTAACTTTTTGCCATTGCGAGATGGCTCATCTAACAAAGTGACCTTTCCCATGATTTTTTTGAGTTTTATATTATAATACTTGAATCCACGTTGAGTATACGGCCTTTTGAACTTGTAAATCAACATTAATACTTGAGTTTATCTAAGGACGACCACATTATTCAATCTTCGACACATCTTCCAAATCCACAGAATAAATCAAACACCCTCGCATAAGTATAAATAAAATTTCACGTCTCAAGAGACTTCCTTTTTTTTTGCCTCGCACACTTGGATATACAATCGCGACACCAGATCACAATGAATGAGCTTGGGAAAAGTCCACCTGTTCTCTAGAATAAGTTGGCAGAGAAGCTCGTAAACCTTGATATGCTCGTGATCCTACTATATATATATATATATATACTGACCCATTGGCGTGGCAAATTTTCAACCCCAGAGACATTGTATTATATATATAATATACCCCTCCTGTCTTTCTCTTTGGTCGAGCGAAAATGCATGAATCACAGGTCATCGAGAATCCTCCCCCATCCGTGTGTTAACTACTCGCCATTGTGTGCGTGTGTGCATGCGTCACGCGACGACATAACTCCGCGGACGTACATCTATTGCGAGTGCAGTCTCTTATCCAGCTGCAGCCTGCATCGAAATGAGTTTGTCGTTGAATTCTTTTTGTATCATTGTAACAAAATTGACAATCCGAACAGATTTTAAAGCAGAGTTTGATTTTAAATTGTTCAATGCGAACTTAATATTAATACAGTGAATTTGAATATTTGGTGAGTATAAAACTATATTTTTTACGCGAAATAATTGTTATTGCATCGAAATAATCAATTTTAATTACTATAAATAACATTGCTGTACCATCGGCAAAACGAAAAGTTACATAATGAAGGTTCAGTAAGTGGAATCGGTAATATAAAGTTTGGCAGTGTCTATAGTTCCCCTAGTCTCGCGTGCGTAACAAGTTTGTTTATGCCGTTGCTTGCGCCGCCAGACCAGGTGAAGCAGTAAAACTGATTCGTTAATGAACCTTCGTGCTTTTAGCGACCCGTGACTATACATATTTTTCGGGACTACACTTTGTGTGCTTATGCTATACAAAGAAGACATTGTGAAAAAAAGTGTGACTTTCCTTCTTTCAAAGTATTTTTTTTTAATCGCTTTTTTTATACGTTATACATTACGACGATTAGCAAAATTATGTATTTGTAAGGAAATTATAGGGTAGAGCGTTGAACTTGAAAATCTGACGACCGTGAGAACGGAAAGCATTCTGTATTTTTTAAGTTGGGTCCAAACTCAATAATAGTTCAACCAGGAAGGGAAACCACTTTATATCATTTTAAAAGTCATATTCTTGTTTACCTTTCGTGCTATATTTTTCGACGGAAACTATAATGATTCCCTTTTAATACTGTTTTCAAATCTACAATTGCTTACAAAACAATGTTTAACACAGAAAAAATGCGCTAATCGCTTAACACACATAATTGTTACTTCAAACTTCAACAGAACAAAAATTAACTTCGCAGCTCGATTAATTAATTATCACACCAAATTAGATTAACCAAAGTCTTAAGTCAGTATAACTTAAGCTAATTAATTTGCTCTCGCTTGCAAAGGCTTACTTTGAACTCCGTATTATAAATTTGCTCGACAACTCAATTCCATTTCACCCGTAATACACCCTTTTTTGGCGAAATCCACAGTTCAAAATCTCCCCCGCCATCAATGGCACAATGGAAAATATCATAGCTCGTCATCTATCCACAAAGTACATCTCGCGTACGGACGCGGGTGCTCGAGCACAGCGACGATGATACATATTCGATTACCGGCTGATTATAGCCCGCAGCGGCTTCATTAGGATACAAGCGCACTTTACATACACACGTATATATATATATACACATATACTTTACGCACAAGCTGCTCTCACGGCGAGAGCTGCTGCTGCTGCAGCCGAGAAATTTCGCGCGTCGCGTGAAAGTGCCGCGAGATAGGAAATACGAGACGACGAGCTGTAACGCGATCGTCTCTATCTCTCTCTCTCTCTCTCTCTCTCTCTCTCTCTCTTCCACTCTATTTTTCGTGTGCAAAATATACATACGCGAACGCGAGGTGAAGTGTATATTATAGATGGATCAAACGAGACGTCAAGTGGTGTTGACTCTGTTATGCTCTATATGTATACGAGCAGGTCGCGAAAAATATGCATGACTGCGGTGTATCGCGAGGCGTATTCGCTTTTTCATATATACACACTTCTTTTCTTATGGTTTCATGCTTGAGATGATGTTTGATAAAGCTTAATGACGCGTAATTCTGGCCGCGGTGGGACTTTTACTCTTAATCACTCCGTAGGCTGTTGAACTGAGGCACTTTCGGTATTTTGTTCTGCGGCTTATTTGATACAAATAATATTGTATAAGCAATTTTTGAACTTCGAGAAAATATTAACGTTATGATACAAAAGATACTCAAAGCACATTAAATGAGTTTTTACCCATTTTATAAATCATACCAATCTCGTTTTTAAGAGCTGGTCATGAGAGTTTGAAATATATGTTTGAAGATTCTTTGCATTATTCATCGAACACGCGTACTCACACTTTCATAAGGTATGTATTTGGTACTATTCAGTGTGACACTCGTATATGAGAACAAATTGACGCCGAGTTACAAGAAGTAGCGCGTGTCAATTCATCAGTGATAGATCAAAGTAAAAAAGTGCCAACGCGAGAAGAAGCATCTTGCATCATACAAAAATAGACTTATTGTTCGACAAAAAAAATCAATAAGCAGTCTATTTTCTACTACTCTTAACCTCCATTACTAAATTTTTAATATGTTAAAAATTATAAATTTAAACTGTTACAATATAACACAAATAAAGAAATTTTTTTAATTTCGCATTTCTTTTTTTCAATTAAGACAGATTGTTAAAGCTAGAATAATTATAAATTATAATTAGATTTAATATGGAAGCTTCCAATTCAGCTTTCTATCAATTTACAAAGAAATTCAATTCAATTCGATGAAACTAATGATCATGAAAAATTATATAATGTTGCATCAATGGAAGTGGAACCGAAATTGAAGCAGCAGAAGCATTTCTTATCGATATGACAAACTCGCATGATATATTTTTAAGAAATGCTTCTGGCGATTGAACGTAAAGGGTTCGGGTTGGGATATGAGAAAATTGAAAGTCGACGCAGGTGCGGATAGGCAAAACATTTTTATACACCACCCGGTATCAAATTGAAGTATGAAAAAAAATATCGAAAAATAGGGAAAACGTAAAATTTGGTTAAACGAGGCAGTATCCGAAAAATTTGTTCGGAAAACGTACGTGTTTACTTAGCTACTGCACGCTAATGCATGAAGGATTCGACCGAGAAAAAAAAATCCTTCCGGCAATCGCAAAAACGAATCTCCGTCCGAAATGACGCACTTACGTTCACAAATAACCTGCTGAGGAGTTATATAAACAAAATTCTCATTAAGACGAACTAGCAAATTGCTCGTAAATTGAATAACAAACCATACCGAAATTGAACTGAGAAGTCACGAGAATATCAGAATCACGCAATCATGATTTAATACACTACGTACGCATATTTATATAGTTTTATAATTAGATAAAATTTTCTAATTTATTTTACTGCGTAAACTCTATGCGATATATATATATAACGTTTGCAAGAAATTTATTTCAGTTTTATAATTCTTTCGCATTTGTCCAACAATTAATTTGAAACTTTTAATTTCTTGCTTTAAAACTGTTTTACCCATAGGAATTATTCATTCACTAATTTAGTCTGTATATCATTAAAAAAGCGCTAATTGCATTGCAAAAAAATTCTTAACGAAGCTTCAATTAACGTGTATTTACGCTTAATTTGGCTTGCGAAAGACACAATCAATAATTACTGTACCCACTTTTCGTTTCATTCCGTCAAATTGATTTTCTGAAACGCAGGGAAAAAGTTTTTAATTGAATTTCTTTATGTTCTATATATTTGAATTAAAAAAGCAGCATTGGGAACTTGATTGCTGATGGAAAAATTTATAATTGAAACAGTCTAAAATATTGGTCAAAGTTTCGAAGAATTTCCTATGATGGAAAGATTCATCGATGTTTTATAGTTGTCACGTTAACATTCATCTTCTAAGAATCATTTAAACTAATGTCAATGCAAGTTCGTGCATATAATGCACTTGATGAACAAATTGAGTTGGGAATATGTCGATAAAATTTTATAAAGTGATGTTCAGTATCTACATCTACGTTGTCGTAAGTAGCACAGCATGAAGAACATCAGGACGTATCTTATTTGAATTTAATGCATCTATTTCTATAAATACATATATGCAGTCAATTTTAGCCTCGTGAATTTTAGAAATATATACTTATATAATAGTCAGTTTTGTCGTTATATAATTCTCATTTTTTTTTATATATTCCGTTGAAGTTGAAAAATTGTGTAATAGCTGGATAAAAATTGTAGAAGCTACATGTTTCACATTTATATGCAAAAGCAACTGTATATCTTTGCCTTGATATCAAATTCAACATAAATTCATTTTAAATAAATACAATTGAGTAATAATCCATTTAAATGCAAAGCAAACATAAAAATGTTATATTCAAACTGCCACTTCACCGCGAATTACAGTATTTATATTTTTTGCTTGAAAAAAGCGGCAACGAAAAAATTCATTTCGCGTACTTCGCGATAAAAATCCATACATCTGCGTTGCGAATAATTCTTGGAAAGGTGGTGCGTATACGATGCGCTACGGGCGATAGGGGGTAGGTTATAAACGCCTGAAAAGTCTGCGGGAAAACGCGTCGGAGGTGTATTCGACGTGTGCGTGGCTCGTAAAGCAAAAGTTCATGCATACACGAAAAAGCTCGACACGATGAACATACTCGGATAAAAGCGGGGGACTATATGTCGATACAGCGAAATCCTTTATAACGCATATATATACGTTCGAAGAACGCAGTAATCCGAGGTGATTTTCAAACGGTGCGAGCGCTCAAAGAGCTTCAGCGGTTTTCCGCTAATTATATTAGATAGAAATGAATGGGGATGTGAACTTGTGATGATTAATAGCAATATGGTTGTGCTTTGCGAGAGAGCGTTGAATTGATAGATTTTGGGATTACTTTTTGAAGACCTTGACTAGAATTCCTGTGAAAAGCTGATTTGGAATGTGCTTTTTGAATAAAAACGTTATATTTTTTAAGCTAAAATTGAAGTTAAATATAAAATGTAAGAGTGGTGGAATCTTCTACTTAAATTTCTACTTTGATCTTTAGTATTTAGGCAAAACTTGATAGAATATATGAATTCCCATGCGCCAGTGATTCGAGAAAAACAAACATAATTTACCATGCAACGATAATTAAAATTTCTGAAAATTGTATCTGCAAATCATATAAAAACTAGCGAAAACATCAATTTAGAATGTAAATGAAAGCAGGTTCGAGTTTCATTGCGCTTTCTCCTTCAAATCTAGTTATGTCTTTTGTTGCATATTACTCCAAAAGCATACAACTTGTGTATCTGATACAAACGAGATTTTTTAGGTCGAAGTATAAATGTGTCAAGAGTAATAAAAGTGTCTTATAATGTTAAACAATGTATAATTCAATAGAATTAAATCCCTTTGGAAATCGAATCAAAGTCATGGTCATAATATCCTTTAATATGATAAGCTACAAAGAAAATTACACAAAGAGCTATAACTCCAATATTTTTTCCAATACACTAGCTCAAAGTATTATATATCTTTTGAACATTTTGCAGGATATATTGGCCTTCATCTATGTCCTTCTTTTCATCCCAAGAAAGAATTTAATATATTTTTTGTCTATTTCTTTTACTGGAAACTTTTTGCAATTGCAACAAATGAACGACGATTTGACAAAAACAAAAATTATATTTTTTCTCATTTTCCTTTGGTACCTTAGTGACTTAGCTGTTTTATTTAATTTCTACATTACACGATGCGATGAAAACTCGAAGCCGATCGCAACACGAAAAATCTTTCTGCCCCGCGCACGGAACTGCAACAGCTAGTAGTGCACGAATCCATAACAAATTCACACGTCCAATTTCCGAAACGCGATTGCCTCCACCCTCCAAAGCAAACACATCAGGACACCCTGCTCCATCATATTTATCCACCCCACGAACTAAATCAACAATACGCACGCTTATTTCCGGTATGATTCAGAGAGAGAGAGAGAGAGAGAGAGAGAGAGAGAGAGAGAGAGAGAGAGTTCCGAGCTGCTCCTGATGGTTTACCTGGCCCCACTATCGTCGTCCTCCTCGTAGCTCGTATAATCGACGTACTCCATCGTGAACTGGCAGTACACAATTTTCACGGAAAACATCTCGGCCGACCACGCGTGTATTCTCGAATTTCCTGCACAAACTGCCGGCGTCCAGTAGCTTTTTCCTAACTTTTTACGCGGTGGAAACCCCGAGTGCGAGAGAATGTGGAGAAATAACGAGAGCTCGGACGCGGCACAGAAGAACACAAGGCTAACTGAATTCGCGTGGAAGCTATACTCGCGTCTCCCGCACAAAAACACGACTACTGTGTGCAGAGAGAACGGAAGAGAGTTCGGGCTTTTCATCAGCGTGACCATTTCCACTCATTATGAACACACGTATATCGGATGTACAGTCACGCTGGAGAATTCGGATGCGCGACAGAGTTAAACTCGGATATACGATGTTCTTTCGCTTTCGTTAGGCGCCGTTCAATGATGGGGACTCGGACGATAATACAGATACCAATGCAGCATTGATGCCAAAATTTCTTTCTATTATTGAAGCGACCAGCGATTTATCACAATTGCGAGACATCCTTGGGATTTCGAAAAGTATCGGAAAGTTTTACAAGCTTGTGTGCGAAAGTTTTGTGAGAAACAATGGGTATATATATATATATATATATA
>UELU01072775.1:0-10667 GCA_900490025.1 Megastigmus dorsalis | reverse complement strand
TAACGTATACATCTGGTCTATTTTTACATGTCTGGTTCAAAATGGCGGCCAATACGGAGGTCAATATGGACAAATTATGACTTTTGTCGCAATTTTTGTTTTGAAGGGTGTTGAATATGTTCGTCACCGTTGATTCTGAAGATGGTGACAGCTTTGAAAAATTCAAGATGGCGAATCCAATATGGCGGATATAAAGAAAAATCTTCATGATTTTCAAATGCAAAAATTTTTTTTTTCTTCGTAAAATTTTTGGTAATATTTTTGGCATTTTTACGCTCGGTATTTTTTCTTTTGAAAAAATGATTCGTGAAAACTCAGGATCAAGTGGGAGTTCGTCAGGCATTTAGGTACTGTATGGGTACAATATTGGCCATGTGTTTGAATGTACATGGATGCAGAACTTATTTTTTGAATAGATAGAATTCTATTGTTATCTGTATGAAATTTGTAATAAAAGTACCTTTGATAACTTTTCTGCTACTTTTTCCATGATGAGCAGTATGTCGATACAGTAATCATTTTTTCAAGTAAATGACAACAGTATTGCCATTGCTTGTTCATTGCACTCTAGATCAGTTCCAACTCTTCATATTTTGCAACGTGTTTTTCTTACCAAATCATTACTGGAATTACAAGAATTATTGTCTACTCTTTTATTATAACCGTTTCCGCTGCTAGTTCCTTGTCAATCGAACTAATCCTTTTTCGAAGAGATGCCACGAAAACGATCCAGATCTTCTAATTCATCTTACGTAGAACATGAAGCATATTCATCAGAAGATGATCCTGATGAAAATTTCATGATACCAAATCCTGATGATCCTGGTTCTGATAGTTCAAATTTTGATGAAGATTCCGATCAAAATCTGAATATTTCCACCGTTTCTTATAAAAAAGCTTCAAAAAGTTAATCCGAAAATGAAGAAAAAATTGAGAAAGATCATGTATTTATTTGGAATGAGGGTGAGAAAGTGAATGAAAATAGGGTTGAAGACAAAGTTTTGTTGAAGAAATCTGAGAAAAAGGCTGTACAAGAGAGCGGGCCTGTAAAATTATTCTAAACATTTTTTTCTGCCGAAATGAAACAATACATCATTGATGCATGTCCTGAAAATAATTATAATTTAGAGTTGCAGGACCTGGATACTTTTTTTGGTATTGTTGTCCTGAATTCGTTCAATAAAAGGAAGTCCCAACGAGATTATTGGTCAACAGATCCATTTTTATTGTGTGAAGTAGTGTCTTCTGTAATGTCTAGAGATAAGTTCGAAGAAATCAAGTCAAACTAGAATATTCAAGATCTAAAGATCAGGACCCTAATGATAAGGGATGGCGTGTTCACGCATTGATAACATTATTTTAAGGTAACATTCTGAAATATGGTTTCTGGAGAACTGTTCTTTCAGTAGATGAAATGATGGCGAAATCATACGCAA
The DNA here is from genome assembly GCA_900490025.1 of Megastigmus dorsalis. Taxonomy (NCBI): domain Eukaryota; kingdom Metazoa; phylum Arthropoda; class Insecta; order Hymenoptera; family Megastigmidae; genus Megastigmus; species Megastigmus dorsalis. The sequence goes on along the minus strand of UELU01072775.1, from coordinate 9,231 downwards.
AAACAACTTTGAAACAGTTTATTCAAAGAAAACCAATACGATTTGGTTTGAAATTTCGGGGTTTATGTACTTCTGACGGCTACGTACTGAATTTAGATTTATATTGTGGGAAAAATTAAAAAATTGAAGATAAATTAGGAAAATGCTCTTTGGGTTCCTGCGTAGTATTGAAAATATTGGAACCATTTTTCAAATCGGTTTCTTTTAAAAAAATCTCTGAATTTCACCTTTACTTTGACAACTATTTTACGAATATAGATTTAGTTCTACATTTGTAGAAACTAGGCTTGAAATTTACAGGTACTGTTGAGAAAACTGAATCAAAGAAAAGAATAAACTTGATAATAAAGCTCCAAGAGGTACTTACGTTGTAAAGTATGATAAAAACAGTGCCATCAATTACATTACCAAATGGATTCAAAGCCAGTTTCAATAGTTTCAACTGCGGCAGGTGTAACTCCATTATTACCTTCAAAAAGATATAGTTCAGAGGCACATTCTAAACTCGAAGTGCCTTTCCCACAAGCTTTTCATCTGTATAACAAATTCATGGGAAGCGTCGATCTTCACGACGGCCATTGTAATAACGTACTCCCAAGCATTCGTTCGAAAAAATGGACTTGGGTCGTTCTTATTAGACTCATACAGGTATCAAGAACGAACTCGTTCGTGATATACAATGCCGCGATGGGTGAAAAAGGAAAAGATGGGATAAAAGAATTAACAGTTTCTATTGCTAAATATTACATCCAAAGAGGTCAAGACGACTAAAACCACATGAAAAATCTCATGTAAGTACATTGAAAAAGTGTTCAAATTGTCCCATAAGAACAAGAATTTCTTGCAAGGAATGTGATATGATATTTTGTGATGCTTGTTTCAAGACAAAACACTAGGAAATTTTGTTTCTCAGTGGGAGGCAAGGGGACTCACGAAAATAAAGCACCCCGAAAGGTGAGAGGCTAGGGGACTCACGAAAATAAAACACCCCGAAACGTGAGAGGCTAGGGGACTCAAGAAAATAAAGCACCCCGAAAGGTGTGAGGCTAAGGGACTCACGAAAATAAAGCACCCAGAGAGGTGAGAGGCAAGTGGACTCACGAAAATAAAGCACCTCGCTGGAGACAGGCATATTTCTACCACGTCCACGCCGTTGTCTCTGGGTAATGCTAACAGTATAATAGGAGAAAGCAATGTACATACATGTAAATCGAACTATATCTAAATTTTCCCAATACTAATCACTAATATGCATCACGAAGATATTACTATATATCATATAAAAATCAAACATTTAATTTTACGAAGAAAAAAAAAATTTTTGCAATTGAAAATCGCGAAGATTTTTCTTTATATTTGCCATATTGGATTCGACATCTTGAATTTTTCAAAGCTGTCACCATCTTCAGAATCAACGGTAACGAACATATTCAGCACCCTTCAAAACAAAAATTGCGACAAAAGTCATAATTTGTCCATATTGACCTCCGTATTGGCCGCCATTTTGAACCAGACATGTAAAAATAGACCAGATGTATACGTTAGTATTGAATGTAACGTCAAATAATATTTTTATGAGGAAAACACATGGAGAAAAACATGAATATTCGAATCTCCGTTTTAGAGGTTATGGTGATTTGAGGTATGATAAAAAAATTTTCTTGTCAACTTTAACTATCATGATCACGATTGATCGCATTTGGAATTCAATCCCTATCATCTCGAAAAAAAATCTTAAAAAAAAAATTCTGTTTTTTGAATTTTTTTTCTTTGAATCCGTCATATTTTTTTTCAGGGCTTCCGAAATGCAAATTTGACCCCGGAAATCGAAAGAGCATGCCCAAAAATAGTTAGATATGCTATTCTGATAAATATTTACTCGGTTTTTCTTATAAAGTTTGGAGCTCAAAGATCTATGTCAAAATCTGCGTTCTTCGGTGTTAATGGGTTAAGGCGGGTGGCAGGTTAAGTTGTAGGTACAAGTCTATGACAGTTCACTTTTGTAATTTAAGAGGAAGCCGGTGAAGCATAGTTACCGACATTTACAATATATGTAACAAGTACGTACCACAATTTTTTTTAAATCGCTGCGCAACTGGGTATTAGAATCATGCCGCCAATTTTATGTATGAAAGTACATACCAAAATAAGACTCCTCACTAAATTTCAGCTCTCTAAATGCAAATGGTGAGCTGCTAGAATTTTTTAAAAGTCTAAATATACCCCTTTTTTTAGGATATATTCAAAATATTCCAGAGAATCGTATAATCAATGAATTGTAACGTAGCAGATCGCACTGTCTTCATAGTAATCAAGTACTTTTAATAAAAATTGTTCAGTTTAATATGTTCACTTACACTGACATTACAGTGTTACACAAAAATGGTGAATTTATCAATTTTTAAGCTATGTTTAAATGATTACATTTTTCAAGATTGTATTGTATTCAACTCGAACGCATATCCTTTTCTTCGTCTAGTCGAGATCTTTAATTTTCATTTTTATTTGTCTCAAAGATGGGATGGGGATCAATATATTTGGATTTGAAGTTCATCATATTTTTGAAAATCCTTATGTTTATACCCCTATTCCTCAAAATTATCATTCTCCATATAGTAAACAAATATCCTCAAGTTATCTTTTGTGATATTCATTCATGTAACGTTGCGATGCTTTTCTGTAACCCTATTTTTACATATATTTTTAGTATAAAATGGGCAGATAAATAATATAGAAACAAAATTTATAAAAAATAATACATATAAGTGTAAAAATTTTAAATAATATAGTGTTATTCTCGTAGTTATTTAAAAATCACTGTGCAGATGGGTTCGGGAATTAGCCACCGACTGTCTTTATGAAAGTATGTTCCAAAATAAGATTCCTCACCAATTTTTAGCTCTCCAGATGCAAATGATAGTGCTGCTAGAATATTTTAATGATTTAAAAATAGACCTTTACATATTTATTTTCAAAAAAATTTCAGCGAATCTCCAACTTAATAGATTTTAATGCAATGTGCGCCGTTTTCTTTGTCTTTCAAAATACTTTTAGAAGAACCTATCTGGCTTAAAAAATTTAAAAGAAACATTTTCAAAGCAGTATCTAATATTGCGAAATTAATTGAATTGTTCTTGAGCACTTTTGATTAATTATTTCCAATCATCATTTATTTTACTTCAGTAAACGTTTTAGAATGCTTGAACCCCTTATTAAAATTTTAGGAGTTTATAGCCGTCTTTTCGAACATCTTTTAGCCAGTTTTGAATGCTCTGGTGAGTTTATATGAAAATATCTGGCTGGAATCCCCAGAACCTGACTACGTTTTCTGCCGACAAACTGGCTAATAATTACTTAATTTAGAAAATGGTATACAAATTTATTTAAACAACTTATTAATTATATTATTTATTTACGAAACGTTATTTACTTAAAATTACAAATTCTTTATATATATTTATAATATTCTAATAATAAAAATATTAAAATTAAAAAAAAATAATAATGTATGAATAAATATTTTAAAAAAGCCATAGAGTTATTAAGATTTTCAATTAGAACTACTTTTTTACTTATATTTCGAGAACTGCTTTAACAAAGAGGACCAAATATTTTGGCATTCCTCGGAGGAATCAGCTTTTTAATATTTATAAGCAAACTTCTTAAGAACCGCATTATTGAGGTTAGAAATATTTTTTCACATTTATTTCGGAATCGGTTGAAGCTACAGCAAACGGAAAAATTTTTGGTCTTATTAGAGCTTAATTGACTTTTCGTTATCTAACGACAAGCTTATTTTTTAAAACTGTATTTTTTGAGATTTGAATTTATTTTTCGTTTATATCCCGACAACTGCTTTAGAAGGGCCATATGTTTTGGCATTCCTAAGAGGAATCAAATTTTCGATATTTATGAGTAAACTTCTTAAGGATCGCATTTTTTGAGGTTAGAATTAGTTTTTCGTATTTATTTCGGAATCGGTTGAAACTAGAACTTCATCCTAACAATCCTAGGAATTAAAAAAAATTAGGTCCTTTTTATAAGAGTGGTTCTCGAAATAAAATAAAAATGTGAACCTAACCTCAAAAATTTCAGTTTTATTAAGTATACCTATCAATAGATAATGCAAAATCAATTCTCCTTTAGAAAAAAATAAAATTTTTGTCCATTTTGCTCTAGTTACAACCCATTACAAAATAACTTTTTCTAAAATAAAAAAATTTAAAAGGTGAATTTCCTAGGTAAAATTAGCGTACGTGAAGTGGCATACTAAAGATTATTTCTTCAGAAAAATATTTCTTTTTCTATTTTTTAGCTGGATAAGGTTTTCTCAAAGTGTTTTGAATGAATAAAATGTATTAATTTGGCGGTTTGCTGCAAATTTTTTGAAAATGACTATAAAAAAGTATATTTTCATAGACCTTTAAAAAATTGTAGCAGCTCACCATTTGCACATACAGAGCTGAAAATTAGCGAGGAGTCTTATTTTGGTACGTACTTTCATACATAAAATCAGTTGCGCAGGGATTGTTAAAAAACTAGGAAATGACCCATATATATATATATGGCGTGTGGCTACGTTATCGAATTGAATCCGATAATTATAAGAATTTTGGAAAACCTAAGGAAAATAATGAATGAAATAGTTTTTAAGGAGGTTCGTCTGATTTCCGGCGGCGGCTGCGGTGCGAGAGAAAACCGTATTATCGTTATAGATGGAAATCGTGTATGTACTACTCGCCAAAAAATATTTACTAAGCGCGATTAAAAGCATTTTATGCAAATTATTTTGACTTCAACTCGCCGTTACTCGAAAGGATGTGATGTTACGATATTTAGGCAAAATATTCTTGAATACACTTAAAAATTTATGAAATTTTCTTAAACTTTACAATGTAGGTATATCGTATTGGGAATATATTATACAAAATAAAAGCACATTTTTAATGTTTCATATTGTTGTATATTGTTAAATATACGAAATTGTATAAAAATGTATCAAAATGTATCAAAGTATACCGAAGCGTATATGTAAAGGTTACATTTAGGAATTTTGCTATAACACTTTGATACAGTTCCCAAAATCAATAATATTTTTTATTTTATTTGTATTAATACCTTATGATACGTTTTGATACGTTTATTGTACGCATAGCCGAAGTTTCAAATATACGAAAGTGTATTAAAATGTATCAAAAGTCCATTAAAATGTATATTTATATGAATGCATTTCATAATTTTATTAAATACATTGATATGTATTGGTACACTTTAATGCATTTTGATAATGTCTTTATGTGAGAAAAAAAAATATAAAAATTTCCAATATTATTGATTTTTTTAAAAATAGTGAACGTTTTTTGCAAGATATGTCTAAACGTATCAACATGAATAAATTGTATCAAAATGCATCTAAGTGTATCAAAATCTATTTAAATGTCTTAAAAATAGTTAAATTTTTTTAAAATAAAAAACTATTCTGTACATTAATGTACGAAAATGTATCACAAGGTATATAGATGTATCGAGTAAACGAAAAAAATATTACAAGATGCAACATTTATATACACTTTTTTAAAATTTTTTTATTTTGTACAGTACAACAATGCAATGCTGTGCACTTAGATAGCCTTTGGTACACTTTTATACATTTTATACTTTAACAAAATTTCACTCGGGTATTATCGGCCCACTTCATAATTGATTTGAATCTTCCACATACGATTTTTTGTTTCCAAGATATGCCAATTAAGTGTCCACAAATATATCTATAACTGCATATTTAATTAATATGTTCCTCATCAGATGCATTTTCAAACTCTTAATTGGTATATCTCCGAATCAAAAAGTATGTGGGTGATTTCTAAAATAGCATATATTGTCTACCTTATATTCAAAATATACTTTTGTAATATAATTATCTTAAAATTATTTATACTACTACAATGCTTCCTCTACACGGAAGTAATAATAAATAATTGTAAACAACGAAAATCGTAGATCAAGTTATAAATTATCGGCGCAACAGATTAAATTAATATTCAATCCCATGTACTTACATGTGTCACGGACGAGAAAGATAGTAATGAATACGTTCATGTAACTTCTTAGTTTTACGTTTACAGTATTTTTTTTACACAATCTGTGAACAATTGATAATGATGATAATAAACAGTATGTTACAATATATTTGAACAAATGATAAATTTTAAGAAGTTAAGCGCTACCAATCTTCTCTCTAAACCTTTAATTAAAATAAATTTAAATAACCGTCAACGAGCTTACAGCAGTAGTTTGGAATTTTACCTAATGTAATAATTAACATATTGAATATTCTATAAAAATATTGTTAGAATACTTCGAAAATAGTGAATCATTATAATTTATGTTGATCTGGTCAGCTATTGCTTATATATGCTTCAATGTAATGCGATGTTTACATATAGCATATATTACCTTAATTAGATTGTACATTTTCGTATGTATTATTTAAAAAATTATTGATCTGCATAAATAAAGTGTGCTATACGTTCTTACTGTAATTTACTTATTCCGGTTATTAACGGCGGTAATTGAAGGCGACATTTTGATTGCCCATTACGCATTCAAGTGTGACGCACGAATGTTTCATTATGTTGTGGTTATCATGACATATTGTATAGTGTTATTATTTCGAGTTAGCAACGATATTCTGTAAATTAATTTTCTTCATTATTCAGAGGCTAAATGATAAATTCAAAACTTTTTGTTCAAATGAAAATAATTTGACATGTTTAGTTAATTTATAAATTGATTATAGAAAACTTAACTGTCAGTGAAATGCAATATTAGCATATCTATATTGTAATATAGATAAAATAATTACTTAAATGTTTGAATTGAATTTAAATCTACATAATTTTTCAAATTGCTCAATTAATTGTACATATATTAGCATTTATTTATAATTTATAAAAGGATCACTATATTCATTAGATTGTATTTCGCTTTGAATATACTTACACCAGTGGAAAATTTATTATGTACGAAAGTGTATCAAAATGTATAATAATGTGTGCATGTAAAGTTTGTGTTTCGTAATTTTGCTACATATTCAAAAATTAATAGTATTTGAAGTGTTTATATTTTTTTTATATAATCACATTCACACATTTATATCCATATCAAAATATATCAAACTGTATCTAAATATTCTTAATATATAATTTTTTTTTTGGTCTAATAAATTATTCTATACATAAATATACAAAAATGTATAAAAATGTGCCAAAAGGTATATAATAGTATCGAACCAACGAAAAAATGATTACGAAATGCAACATTTGTGTACGCTTTAATTTACTTTGATACACTTTCGTACGCTTTTATAAACTTTATAAATTTTCATATTATTTTATACACTTTGATAAATTTTCATATAATTTTATATAATTTAAGTACATTTAAAAATTATCACTGGTTTAATTATAAGTGATCCAGATTCGGTCACAATAGTATCTACTTAAGGAGATTCATCAGTGTCATGCGGGGTATGCGTTGTGTGGGGGAAAGTTCAAACCTGACTGTTGTAGGAGTTTTGTATACGAAAGAATCCAGCTACTAACCATATCTTTAATCATAGACCCACGCAGCTTAGACACATATACTAATATTCTGATGTCTTAAAGTCGCTATTACTCTAAAGTATATCGATAAGTTTCGAAAAATGTTTTCAAGGTCCATTAAGGTATCTTGTTATACATGACATAGTTTAAAAATTTAAAAATTGTAGCTTAAAAGAATAAAAAATAGAAAAGTAAAAAGTTATTTTTAATGGATATTTTTTGTTTCGTTAGTTAGTTTAACTATTCAATAATATATAGTTTCATATTTAATAACAAATTTACAAATTTAACTTTCCTATAATAGTCTAAGTATATACATTTATTGCATAAACTAGAAGAGGATTAATTTTGCAAACTTGAAGGATTATTAGTTTTTTTAAACAATGTTTTGTTCACTTTACACTGTTCTAAAGTTGATATTTGTAATCGACACCTTTGAATTATTAAAAGACATTGGAAAATCTCTTCTTAGCAGTGAATTCATAAAAAAGTCTAAGGTACCTGGACTAATAGGGTGAGATCCAATCGTACTTAGCGTCTATGTACACCAGATCACCAATTACCTTGCGTGGGTGCATACTCTAAGTTTTATGTATATTATAGTTGCGATATTCGAATCTAAATATGAAGCGCTACGGAGTGTGCCTGTCCTGTTGAAAAAATTTAGCTGGAAATCCACCTGACGATTTGGCGCCTTTTTCAGGTGGATTTCCAGGAAAGGTTCCGTATGAAATTTTGAATCATATTAAATATAATAATTACATTTCAAAATGGTTTGAGAAAATTTATGCCCTACAGAAAAGCCCCTTTAGAATAGCGCTCACTGAAATTCTTTTTTTTTATTTTACGATTATAACCATAAAATATTTTATTTTTATTCTTTCCTGAAAAACAAAAATAATATTTTTATGAATAATAATGTCAAAATATTATTATGCTAAAAACATTAGATTTCGCACCTTTTATAGAATATCTACATTATATTAATTTGCGTGATATGTTATGTGAGTTTTTCTGTAAAAATCCCCTTAATACTGTAAAAAATATTGCGAGATATTTTTTTTAACAATAATTGTAAGCGCATTATATTAGCACTCCATTTGATGCTCTTAATGTCATTCAATTTTTATTCATTTTTTTTTTATTTATGGGCTACCAAAGATGGTAAAGGAACGTACGTACATTAGTAAATTATAAAACTCTCTCTGAATACATATACATATATGTACATATATAACTTTATTCTTTATCATTCTTCTCACTCTCTCTTCCTTTCCTTCTCACTCTTTTTTTCTTTCTCTTTTCTGTTTTGCTATATATGTACATTGATATACATAATGTCAATTTGTATCATTCTTCTCTCTCTCTCCGTTTTTTTACGCTCTCGCGCGCGCTCTCTCTTTCTAGATCTCTCTCATCTCTTCCCTCTCTCTCTCTCTCTTTCTTTTTTTTTCTCTCTTTATACACATAGTTTGATTTCTTCTTGTTTCTCTCTCTTATTTCTTCTCTGTTTTCATATATACATACATATGAAAACAGAGAAGAAATAAGAGAGAGAAACAAGAAGAAATCAAACTATGTGTATAAAGAGAGAGAGAGGGAAGATATATATATATATATATATATA
>UELU01072774.1:0-28908 GCA_900490025.1 Megastigmus dorsalis | reverse complement strand
TTGTATTATTTATACAAGTCATTCATGGAGTTTTGTTGTTGTTTCAGCTTGACACAAGACAAAACGAAATCAAAAGCATGAAGATGCTTAAATTAAAACCTATAAGTTATTGGATTCAACTATTAAAGAAATATTTGAACGAAATGCTCAATCTGCTGTCATCAAAGGTATTTCAAGTATAGAAAAGCAGCAAGAACTCACTGATGTCGAACATATGAATGTTGAAACTTTAAATGGAAATGCATTTTTAAAAAACTCAGCGTACAAAAACTTATAAACCCTATCATTATAGTAATATCATTATAAATTCATTATTACATTTATTTTAATTTTGTGTTTCTTTAACGATTTTATTTTAAATTATTTAGATATTATAAAAATTGTATTATATTCAAAACAATGTTTCAAAGAATCTTAATCTCTATCCTCATTCAGAAATAAACCAATTAAAAAGTTTATATTTTAATTCCTACATATACCTTTACAAGATATTGTTAATAATATTAGAACACTTTTGCAATTACAAAAATAGACATAGATTTTTAAAGATGTAAATTATCATTTAGAATAGTTGTAAATTCTGCACACAATTTTTATTTATAATATCCTTTTAGCATACTAATTTGAAAAGTTCATAAAGCCATTATTTTTTCAGTTTTTGATTTAGCAGCAGATTGCTGAACTAACTACTTTTTATTTTTAAATAAACAATTTGGTGATATTTAATGTGTGTCCTAAGCTACGACATTCGGATGACTGACTAATATAAATTATTTTTAAACAGATATCTTGTGATTGATCATCAGAAGTTAATCGTTAGACTTTTTAATTAATTTATAAATTATTTTAAACATTTAAATATAGAATAATAAGCTATTTATTAATTTAGAAATATATACATTCATTTTTTGATTACTTTATAAATCATCCTAAGCACTTAAATATAGAATACGAACTTGCAAGCTCGCGCGCGCATGGCTTTCAACCATAAACAATGTAAGATATGCAAGATGGCGATGTGCCCTGCCTAAAAGCTACTTCCGCGCTGTTGCCACGTAACCTAAATATTTAAATTTGTTCGGACAGAATCAATTACCACAGGGTGTACATCGGATTTTTCTTATATTAATTGTTGTAGAAATGGTGCACTTTCGAACAAAACGTATGAATTTTTGGTCAAAAAAGAGCAGTAAATTGTTTATTAAAAAGGCAATTTACATCAAATCAGAAATTGTCTATGTATTTCTTTAGAGAATCTACTTGTGAAGCTATTGTAAAAATTACAAGTCGATCCATGCAATGATGATAAAGCAATGTGTTCGCCCAGTTTGAAAAAAGCCGTTTCGAGAAAAACGCGCTTAAAGTTTTAGGAGCTTTTAAATCAGCACTTATCCTAGTCGGCGCGCGCTCCGAGGCGCTGCGACAAAATCGAGTATTGAACCTTTTAAACATTTTATTTCTATATAAAACCAACAGAATATTATTTTTATAAACCTAAAGTATTGTTTAAACCAAAGAAAAAATCAATTTTTTGAAAATTCTAGAGTGGTGTTACCCCTTAACGAGAAGTCAAGTGAAGTTACAAGCTTACGTGCAGTTGCCGAGAAGTTGCAATATAATGGGAATGTAGTTACTTCATTGCCTTTGCCAAAAGCTTTAAGGCAGTCTTCTACTGCGAAACTTTCAAAAAATCATTTTTCTTACATTTTTCGAAAGTATATGTATGTGAGAATACCATACTAAAATTCTAGACGATCCGAGCAGTATAACAGTACTGTTCCATCCTTCGAACGTATCTACCTGAGCGAGCTAATCCGACGCGCTCGGTGAGTGAACCGCTTACCTGGCTTTGTACGTTAGAGCAGCAGCTTCCTTTATAAACAAGTACATATACTGTAATACTTCAAACTCTTTTCTTCAGAAAGTGTAACATCCCCAAGCGTGGTCTTGAAGTTATTTTCCGTTTAAAATGGATACGAATAAAGTGTATTGCAATGATAAAAGTAGCCGTCGTCCAGGATCGAAATTTCAAAAGCGTTCTTTTCATGGCAATAAGCACACCGATGAAAAAGGCACTGATTACGTGAGTACGTCGACAGAAAAACTACGAAAATCTAACGATCAGAGTTTTGATGTGAAAATTGAAGGTAATGGTTATTCAATTCTTCAATTCTTTACTATATTTTCAATGCTATCACAGTGAGTACAATATGTTAATTGCAAAGAAAAAATGTCGTTTTCAAAATATGGATTTCGTGGTCTTGGTTTTAAAGTGTGCGTTACTTATGTGTGCGGCGACAGGTACATCAATTCGTGTCCGATGATTGGTTCTGGATATGAAATCAATCGTCGACTTGTGTTTATAGTTCGATTGCTTAGTTTTGGAATTCAAGGCATAAATTTATTTTGTGGACTATGGAGCTAAGCACAAGCTTTAACATCAAAGTATATTACGAAATCGCGGAGAACATCAAAATCGCTGTGAAAAGTGTGTTTGACATAGTTAAACGCATAGCCATCAACGAAGAAAAACAAAAAATGGCGAGAAAGGATATGGTGAAAATCTGACGGTTTCTGGAGATAGTCCGTTGGCGAAAAGAGGGTTTACTTCGCTCGTTGGCATTGCATCATTGATCAGCAAGTACAGTAAAAATATTTTGGATGTTGCAGTCATGTCTAGTTACTGCAGAGCATGCGATGGCCGGAAAAAAGTCAAAGACACAATCGGTTTTGCTGCATGGTACGAAAATCATAATAAAAATTGCAGCGCAAATCATGCAGTGCCGGTAAAATGGAGGTTCAAGGTATTGTGAAAATGTTTAAAGAAAAAACTACTGAAAAAAAGTACCTGTACGAAAAACTACTATAAACAAAAATACCGCGCCGAAGATATTTGTCATGAAACCTAAAGTCGTAATTAAAAAAGTTAAGACTGCGGATTTAACTATTAAATTAATGAAAGAGTTGTCACGAAACTACAGACTAGCAGTTCAACGGAATAAGGATTCGTTCGAAGGGATGGGCAACGAAATCTGGGCCGGGTACTCCCATAACATTTCGACCGAATCCAATCCTAAACATACATACTGTCCGGACTCTTGGTGCAAGTACAAGAAAGCCGAGGCTAACAATGCTTTGCAGGATTTCAAACATCCTCCTGCTCTTGCTGTCGACGTACAAGAAGTGCTCAAAACAATATACGAAGATTTAACGAAACAAAAGTTGTTTAAGATATGCTTAGGTGGAAACACTCAGAATCATAACCAGTGTTTCATCTCCAAAGTTTGGAGTATGGCACCTAAGCATGTCTGCAACGGAAAAAACTTGCGTTAATTATCTGCCTCACGGCTGCGTGTATTTTCAATGAAGGATTTCGACCAGTTTTGAAATTGACGGGTGTTATGTGTATCGGAAACGGCGCAATCGCCGCTTCGTATGTCAGTACGCGCAACTAGGAGCGCGTAATCAGAGAGAACCGCCGCTCGAAAATACCCTTCTGGAACAGTCTGAAAGCATTTTGTATGGTCCAGGCGTCGCTGATAAACTTGTTTTATAGTTTTTGATAAAAAAAAATTTTAATCGTGTTTTTCTCAAAACAACGTTTTTACATACCGTGTTAACGAAATCTCAATAACTACTGAACCGAATCTTATGAAATTTGAAGCACATACTTTGTACACTTATATCAACCCAAGGAACTAGAATTATATGAAAATTATACTCCAACACAATTTTATATTTATTCTACTAAATAGCTGTGAAATAAAACTTTTGAAATTAATAAATTAAAAAACTTTCCATTAATTGATTAGACATAATTTTCATATGTTTTAACCCGTTTCCGTCGAGAACGCCACTCGCGATACCCAGGTCTTTAAGAGCTTGTAACTGACGTTCAAAACGTCAAAAAAAAATGAGAGGTCATATTCTGAAAGTTTAAGATCTGCTCTTTCCGATGGTGCCCATTTAAATTTCCAAAAAAATTTTTTACTATTGCAAAATGCAGTTTAAAAAACAAAAAATATGAATTTTTCACCCATTTTTTTTTTTTGAAATCGAGTTTTCAAAAGGTCTCCCGAGTGAAATCGACTCGGAACCTCATTAACCGATGGAATGAATGTTTGAATATGAGGAACTTATGGTTCCCGGATCGATTTTCCACCTGGGGGTTTTCAAAATGGCGCCTTGATTGCAAAATTTTTTTCAATATGTTTATAAATTTTTTACTCAATAACTATGGGGTTATGGAAAAATTGTCAAAAGAGAAATAGTTCTTAGAATTCCTGAAAGAATACGTCGCAATTTTTTCAAAAAGTTTGAAGAAAATTTTTGTATTTTTGCAAAAGGTAAATTAATGCAAAATTCAAAAGTTGCTCACAAAAATCCAAAAAAATTACCATGTATTCTACGGTTGATTCTAAGAACATTTTGCTCCAGCATGAATGTAGTTATCTCGGGAACAAGAAACAAATTTTTTATTCAAATACTATTACATTTACATGGAAATTGACAAGAATAAAATGTTCTTAGAGTCAACCGTAGAATACATGGGAATTGTTTAGAATTTTTTTTGAGCAACTTTTGAATTTTGTATAAAGGGCAAAGCAGGATAAGCATATAAAATTGACCCTGTCATGAAATTTATTCATTAAATAATTTAATGGAAGGTGCTTAAAAATGGTGCATCCATACAAAATTTTAGACCCCTAGCTCCATTTTTAGGTTAGGTATGGCTAAAAATGTGATTTTTCGATTTTATTTTTTCTTGAGCGTCCTATGACATTTGCTTCTTCGAAAAAATTCAGGCTAACATACTTTTATGTGAGAAATCAACCCTTTTTTTTCAGGAGCGCATCATAAATACCGGCTACAAAAAAATTTTTTTAAAAATTTCAATAATTTATAGCTCGGAAATTTGAGAGGGTACCACCCTAAAAAAAAAATTTTTTGTTAGCATTTTAAGTACTTTTTCACTTAAAATTTTAATAGGTAGCAAATAAGTGGTGCAACATATGCAAAAAAAAATATTAAATTAATTTTTTTTATGGTTTTTAATATTTCCATAACCTATAAAAAGTATATAAATCGGCTTAAATACTGTTTTTTTATTCGCATGAATTTTCGGAAGCAAATCCATCAAATAGAATAATGGATAGAATACGAAAAAGTGATTTTTAAAGCTAATTCTATGCACTTTAATGTCTATTTCTTGATTTTATGGCCGTATTAGGGTTTTAATATGTCTCAAAACGGCTATTTAATTTACCTTACTATCCTAAAATGCATAAATAATTTTCATTCAGCAGCTGCTTTTACATAATGGTGATATCTTTGTTCTTGATAGAGGCTTTCGAGATATTGTAAAAGATCTAGAATCCATGGGCTTTAAAGTTTTAATGCCCGCACTGAAAGGAAAAAAAGCCCAATTAAAAACTGAGGAATCAAAAAATTCAAGGTTTGTGACAAAATTAAGGTGGGTAGTCGAAGCTGTACATGGCATAGTAAAAAACAAGTATAACTTATTAGACAAAAAATTGGATAATAAGATGTTACCTGATGCTGGGAGTTACTGCCGCATAGCATGCTTTCTAAACAATGAATTTGGTAGCAGACGTAATTCAGATGAAGAGTTATGTGATGATATCATCCAAGTAATGGAATTTCGTCTCTCTAAAGAGAACACGTTAGGCACAACTCTTGAAAGAGATGCGCGCACATCTGTATGAACTCTTCTTTATCTATCTTGAAATCAAACAAGGAGGAAAATGAGAGGGACTTGAGGAAAATGAGGGGATCGATGCGTGCCACGCATTCGATGCGGAGTGATTCGCCGGATTTACTACAACCACGCGCTTTCGGGAGCCCTTCGGATGACCGGGCTTTCGCTTAGCTACCGGAATCGACGACGCAGCCTTCTCGATTCTAACGCTCGCTCGTTTCACAACTTTCGTGGACTTCCGAGGCCTTCTCCAGGTGGAGTGATGCTTACCTGCGTGCTCGCTGCGCTCGCTGGTGGCGGGTCGCTCAACGTCACATCTACGCTCGCATCCATCGGAGGTTGCGTCTCGACGTTGTCTACTTCTGTCAGATCCATCTGACTTTCTTTGGCAACGCATTCCTTGATTTGCTCCGCATGGACGTGTCCAATTAACTTCCCGTCCATATCTTCTAGCTCGTGCGTATTGGAACCGAGCTGTGCCGTAATTCTGAACGGACCCGCATATTTCGGGGCTAGCTTGGCGCTTAGGCCTTCCACAACAGAGGACGGTATCTTATTCCATTTCCAGACTCGATCACCTACATCGAATACAGCCGGTGTACGTCGTGCACATAATAAGCGGCCTGCCGGGTGTGAAATTCCTCCGATCTCTGGCTCACTTCAGCACGTAGATTGATTAGATCTTCAATCTTTCTCTGCCATTTTTCAAGAGCTTCAGCTTGCCTCTATCTAGAGCTGCTAGCTCTTGATCTCGACGAATTGTCGAAGGAGGTAGTGGCTGTCTTCCATAGTTTAGTAGAGCAGGACTGGCTCCTACTGAACTATGCACAGCTGTATTAAATGCAAATATGAGCTCTGGCAAATTATCGTCCCATGTTCGATGGCTCTCCTCCATAAATGCCATGAGCATCGTCTTCAGAGACCGATTAACTCGCTCTACTGGATTTGCCTGCGGATGATATGGTGGTACCGTAGTATGGTGCACACCGTTCTCTTCGAGAAAGCTATAACGGTTCTTAAACTCCGTGCCATTATCTGAAAGAAAGACTTCACGAGCTCCATATCTCAAAAAAATACGCTCTTTGAGCTCCTTAAGGACTGTTTCTGCATTGGCTTTGCGAAAGGGGATAACCTCGACCCATAGCATGAATAAATCCTGAAAGACCAAGATATACTCGAATCTTTTTACAGATTTGGGCAAAGGACCCATGATGTCACCTGCAACCGCTTGCCATGGTCTAGTGACAGT
This sequence comes from Megastigmus dorsalis, assembly GCA_900490025.1. Classification (NCBI taxonomy): domain Eukaryota; kingdom Metazoa; phylum Arthropoda; class Insecta; order Hymenoptera; family Megastigmidae; genus Megastigmus; species Megastigmus dorsalis. The sequence continues at coordinate 21,940 of UELU01072774.1, read as the reverse complement.
CCTTCGCCCTATTAGTCCTGCTGGAGCACGTTGTTCGACTTTGCACTGCTGACATACAGTGGATCTTCGAACATAGGCTTCCACGTCCTTGTACATGCCCGGCCAATAATATAAATTGGATGTCCGGGAATAAGTCTTATCTCTTCCGAGATGACCTGCAGTTGGTTAGTCATGCCCTTCATGAAGCATTGCTTTTCGCTTCTCCTTAGGCACAACGAGCTTCCAGGCTTCGTCATCGCCGATCGTTCCCATCAGCAATTTATTTGGTAGGTAAAGATATAGTTGCCCACCTATAACCGTATAACTCGGGTTATTGGTCGGATCTTCTTCAAAAAGCATGCGCTCGTAGGACTTCGCGATAAAATGACTTAGTTCTACACGATACACGCAAATCTAATTTATTAATACTTCACGTTAAATAGAAGTATACCTACTGAAATAACTAATCACTTTTTAATTTTAAATCAGCTAAATTATGCATGATATTTAGTAAAGTATTGCGATAACTTGATAAGAGTAAATGACATTCACCTTAGATTAAGAGCTCGGTTTAAGCGTGGTTCCTATGTAGTAAAAAGAATATGCAACTCTTTTTCCCGACTACGTATTGATTTCATTTTAAAACAGACAATCAATGCAGACGCCGCATGTATACTGACTGGTGGAATTCACGCAGAAAATTCTATATCTGCAAAACAAAGGTGAAGCAAGAGTCACAGCATACGAACTAGAATAATAATGTAACTAATGGAGAACTCGGGACTAAAGAACCGGACGGATATTATTGCAGACGTGCAAAAAGTTCGAATCAATCAAGCTTCAGAGCGACTAATAAATTTAAAAAACGTAACAATTGATTTGCGAGTCATTTATTTATTGTATAACGACGTTTCAATATATAAAACTTTAATTAATGCTAATAAAATTTTTACATAAAAAAATCCACAATCAATTTTGCAAAGAATCACATTGCGATGAGATCCGTGGAGACCATTTCCCATGGTTGTTCCACGTTTTTCTCGTGCATTTGACCCTCAGGGAGCTGCTGTTGAGGCTTATTGGTCTGGCAATTTAGACAGCTTCTCACGTAAAGAGCAGCGTCCCTAAGCATTCATGGCCAATAATAAAACTGTGGTAGACGCGCGATCGTCTTTGTTATACCTAAATGACCTGCGGTAGCGTCGTCGTGTGCTTATTTTAATACTCGCGGTCTTTCGGCTTTCAGTATACATATATTCCACTCGTCGATGGGGTCGTTGTTTTTGAAATCTAGTAAATGTAATACGCGACGGTATAACCGATTATTACGAATGCAAAAGTCGGGGTATTTTTCCGGTCTTTCAGCTACGTCTTTGAAAATTCGCGTGTACCATGTAAATTCGTTTTTCTAAGAGATTTCAACCACTTTGAGTGGTTGCCGTGACAGTGTGTCGACGACTGCGTTCTCGGAGCCTTTTCGATACTTGATTTCGAAATCCCATTGCCCGTTATGAATTTATAGCCTTCCAAATAATCCCTCATTTTCCAGATGCCCCACCGGACCGCGAGGCATTCCCGTTCTGTTACTGAATAATTTTTTTCAGCTTTATTTAGAGACCGGCTAGCGTACGCGATTATGTATTCGTCGTCGCTCTCTCCCTTTGTAATGACTGCTCCTAGCCCCTCTTTACTCGTGTCCGTCAGTAATATCAATTGTTTGCTCCAATCTGTGCAAGCTAAAATGGGGGCTTTGGTTACTTTATCGCGTAACTTCGAAAACTTTCTGTTGTTCTGGTCCCCACATCTATTTTTTTTTTTTTTTTTTTAATAATATGGTTAGGGGTGCAACTATCCGCGAGATATCTTTTAAGAATCTACGATACCATGATAGTAAGCCCAGGCAACGGCAAATTTCTTTTATGTTTTTCGGAGGTTCGAGCGAAGAAATCGCAGTGATTTTGTGCGGGTCGGTGCGCAAACCGTTTTGATCTACTATGTGGACAAGGTATTTTAACCTCTGCCGAACAAAATGACATCTTTCCGGATTAGATTTGAGTTTGGCCGCTCTTAGTCGTTGAAAGACGTCGTGTAAAACTGTTAAATGTTTTTCTAGACTCGGGGTGGCTACGACTATATCGTCTAGATATGCGAACGCGTGCGGCGCTAGTTCGGGAGGGATAACGTCGTCTAATAAGTGTTGGAAAGTGGAGGTTGCTACGTGAAGGCCAAATGGCAAAACCACAAATTCGAAAAGTCGACAGTCGGGTAGAGTAAAAGCAGTGATCGAGCAGCTTTGTTCGGTTAGAGGGACTTGCCAATAGCCGTTTTTTAAATCTATTGTAGATAGAAAACGCGCTCCGCGTAATTTATCGAGCGTAGTGTTAACTTGGGAGAGTGGATACTCGTCGTTCTCGGGAACTTCGTTAACCTTTCTGAAATCGACGTAAAACGAGGTGTTCCGTCTTTCTTTTTTACTATCACGATAGGGGAGCTCCAAGGGCTGGTGGAAGGACGGATTAAGCCTTCCTCAAGCAAACGCGATGCTTCCTCGTCGATAACTTTTTGCATGGCTGGATTTCGGGGGCGGTACCGTTGCTTAATCGTTTGAATTCCGGGTTTTAATTTTATTTCATGTCTGGTTAGTGGTGTGGGCCCTTTAATATTTTCGAAAAGAGCCATTTCCTTTTCAACGAAATTTTTCACTTCTCGCGCTTGTTCGTCATTCAATTTCGCCAGCCCGTCGGCCGTTTGAATGCTATTCGTGTCTGTATAACAGCAAGGGGAAATTAAATTGGTGATAAATTCATCACCTAAAAATAATCGAATTTAGTAAAAAAACCTTCTGTCGTCGATTTTGCCGCTTTAAAACCGCCTGTTATTCGCTCATTAAGTGCGGATATCGAGCCGTCAGCCATCGCGACTGATTGATTAATATTAGTTTTTTTTCCATCCGTTTTTTGCCCAAAAGTTCGCTGTTTGAGTGTTAACGTTCGAACAGACCGAGCCGGGGTCGATTAGAACGGCGAATCGCTGTGTTTTAACAGTAATTTCTGTGTATAAGCGTCCATCGTTTATTGCGCGGGCCGGCGCTGGACCCGGCATCCCGGCCCGAATGTCGCTTCCCAGACGCGGGCAGTTACAGACCACACATTATCCCTGCTACAGTGCGAGCAAAACTTTCTTGCTGTATTTTTACACAGGAAATGGTCGTTTCCGCGCTGTTTGCACTTCTAGCAGTACGTTTTCCTGTCGTACGGCGTTTGTACGTTCATAATGGGATTCGTGTTTTTCGTCTGTCTGTGATTGAGAGGATTTGTAAAGGGAGTTTTTGGTTGCAGGTGTCGTTGCGTTTCTTCTATCTTTTTTGCTCTTTGTATCAAAGTGCAGGCGTTTGTTCCTTTTTGCAAACTGATGTGTAGACGGAGACTAGGCTTTAGATTCCAGCTGTTCATCATCGCCGATACTTCCTCTTCGTCTCACAAGCGTCATTAAATGGGCGACGTACGTTCTGACCTGTGCGTTTGCTCCTTGTACGCGGGCGATGATTTGTCGATCTAAGTGTCTTAGTTCCCCCGGGGCTAAATAGTACCCCTTAAGAGCTTCTTTAACTTGCTCCCAGCTGGTGTGGGTGGCTGCTATGTTTCTATACCATAGATGAGCCGCACCGCGGAGTAATTCAGGAGGCCCCGCAGAAGTTGTGCATCGGAGAAATTATATGCTGTTTTCAGTTCCTCGACTCGCTCCAGGAAGACGTAGAGATCCTTGCCGTGAAAATGGCAATTCCATTTCCTTATTTGTTTCATTACTGACAATGAGGTGGTGGTGTCGGAGGTCGTTTGGTTTTGTACATCTGTGTCCATTGTGGAGGTTCGTGACGTGGAAGCTCCCGTGTTTAAGTTTAAAAGGGCTAGTTCTCTTGCCAGCTTAAATTAACATAGAAAAAATGCAGAGACATGGAAGAAAAACTTACGGTTAAATAGAGAATCAAATAATGAAGCCTTGTCTTTAATTTTCGCAATGAGGACGGCCACGATATATAGGAAATTGCCCCTAAAAGTAGGAGTACGATACCAAATGTACCAATTTCTGCTCAGTTGTGACTCATTTCTACTCACATAGTATTGCTCCTATTATAGGTGTTGTATTTACTTCATAACCTTATAAGTAATACTTTTTACTTGATTAAATGCTTCTGCGAATAAACTGACAAAGATCTTTCTATCGGTCTTACAGTCTAATCAATATTCATGGGTAATCAGATTACCCTTGTTTACAATCACCCCGAAGAATCTGAAATAAACTTATATTTAACCCTGAAATAAACATTTATTAGTAAAGAACAATCTGACCGTCCCCTACCATCCAAACATGCCCGACGTTTTGAGCCCGCTCCGGCTCCTCCTCAGGGACTAAAATGGAAAGCATGTTTAGCCTCCTTATATACCCATCCCTCCTCTCCTCATCACCAATCCCTCTCTTCCATTTACCAATTTCCCCTTACAACTTAAATTAATAAAGAATGATAAAAGTTATCTAATTTACTCGACTCTATCATTAAATTAAAATTATTTCGATTCCTTAGAATGTGAGGGGATTAGGAATAAATATAAGAGGAAGTGTTTTGGGAGTATCCACATTCTAAGGAATCGAAATAATGTTAATTTAATGATAGAGTCGAGTAATTAGATAACTTTTATCATTCTTTATTAATTTAAGTTGTAAGGGGAAATTGGTAAAGGGAAGAGAGGGGTTGATGGTGGGGAGAGGAGGGATGGGTAGAGGGATGGGTATATAAGGAGGCTAAACATGCTTTCCATTTTAGTCCCTGAGGAGGAGCTGGAGCGGGCTCAAAACGTCGGGCATGTTTAGGTGTTGGGGGGTGGTCAGATTGTCCTTTACTAATAAATGTTTATTTCAGGGTTAAATATAAGTTTATTTCAGATTCTTCGGGGGTAATTGTAAACAAGGACAATCTGATTGCCCATAAATATTGATTAGACTGTAAGACCGATAGAAAGATCTTTGTCAGTTTATAGTAGAGTACAGTCGACATAAGTAATATTTTTAATGCTTCTGCTAATGTTTTAATAGTTTAGAAATACATTTGATATTTGTAATACTTAACATAAAAAACACGAAGTGAATAGAAATAGGGATGTGTATTTTTTCTGTAATAAGAAACTCTAAGCAGGTGAGCAGTCGGACGCGACGAGAATAGAGACTGTAATTTTTTGTTTATATATTTGTGTTTATAAGTATAGTATATTAGAAGTGTATCTCGTCTAGACATAGATCGTCCGAGCGCTTATGGTGCTTTTGTCGACTATTTAATTATTATAAATTAATTAGTTTATCATTTTATTAGTTCAAGAATTTATTTATTAATTAACCAATTGATCGATTAATCAATTAATCAATCACTTAAAATATTTGCAAATACATTTTTAAACAATCTACCGGTAAGGGATCGCGAGCCGTGATTGGCCGCCGCGGAGCCTCATGATCCGCCGACATGTCAAGCTGCTCGCTGCAGATCTTGCGACCGATCGGTTGGAGGAAAATAAGGGGAGAGCGATCGGCTGCCGCTCCGAGATCCTTACTCAGAGTCGTATTAACATTGTCAAAAGTAAAATAAATGAATGAGTCCAACAAGAAAGCTTTCGCAGCGAATGTCGGCAAGATTGTAGGCATCAGCACAGTAAGAACGGTATGGAGCAAGGTCACTTCAATTAAATTCAAAGATCTTGACTCCTTAACGGAAGAAGAAGAGGTCAAAACTGCGCTCGGGACCCCGGGCGTGGAAAGGGAAGACACGTATCTCCCTATCGTCCATCAAGAGTTCCTTTCCGACACGGAAAAAAATCTCTCAGTCTACTTATAACCAAAATTCTTACAACTACTTCATAGAAACAGTTTTCTTTTACCTTTTCATGACTAGAAAACGGTAAGACGAATATGTTCATAACCAATTTGTATTCATTTCAATTGAGAAAAATTGATCTTATCTAATTAGAGTTATAAAAGGGTTTATAACCATTCTTTGTTGCGTTTTATAACAATTGCTATTAGCAAATAAATAAATAGCTCTATCGGTTTAATTTAACCCATTAACGACCGAGAATCGTATTTTTCGAATCGAAACGAGAATTTTCAAATGAAAAATATGGTCTCCCGTACTTTGCAGTGTGCTCTTTCAGAATCTGGGGTTGAAATTGCGATATTTGCACTAAAAAAAAAAATGGCCGCTTTTAAACAAAAAAAAAACACAAAAAATCGAAGATATTTTTTTTCATGATTTTTTTTCTCATAGAAAACGCCGAATGACCCCCTCTTTTTTTTCAACCTTGAGTGCACTAAATAGTTGTAGTTGAACGACGAATTTTTTAAATTTGTAGCAATTAATATTTTGACCCCCGAAATGGCGTTTTTCACCCCTTGAGCGGCGAGCAAAATTTCACATTTCGCATAAAATAGAAAAAAAATCGGATCTTTACGAAAATTGGTAATCCGGGGTTGGGTTTTTTAGGTCGCTGATTACGATTCTGCCCTCAAAATTTCAAAATTCAAGATGGCGTATCCAATATGGCCGACCAAAAATCCAAAAACTTATTTGAATCGGGTGACATTGGGCACTCGGGGTTTTTGAGGTCGCTGATCTCGATTCTGCCCTCAGAATTCTAAAATTCACAATAGCGGAGCCAACAGAACGAATCAAAATCTATTTACTACCGCGTTCACGTTGTTATTTTACTCTTAGCACAACCCAAAGACAACGACGTGGACATGGTAAAATTGTGTCTCCTTTGGGGTGCTTGATTATAGTGCGTCCCCTTGCCTCTCACTATTTGGGGTGCTTGTTTTTAGTGAGTCCCCTTGCCTCTGACTATTTGAGGTGCTTGTTTATAGTGAGTCCCCTTGCCTCTAACAGCTAATTAGGTATTCTCGTGATTCTTTTTCAAACACTGTTTGCAAAAATATAAATTACAATTTTCACAGAAAAACCTTGTTCTAATGGGACTTTTGGAGCATCGTTTTTGTGTTTTCTGTGAAATAGATCTGTTTTTCCCGTTTTTTTTTACCACGAAGGATATAATTCTTAGCTATCGACATTGAAAATTCTTCAGTTCCATCTTTTTCTTGTCTACCCCAGCTACGTTGAATATTACTACGGAATTTACTACGGCAGCCTGGATGAGCCTCATAAAAACTACCCATGTCCATTTTTTCGATCGAATACTCGGTAGCACGATGTTATAGTGTCCATCATGAATATCAACCCCACCCATGAATCGATTGTAAAGGTGGAATGCCTCGGGAAACGATGTCTCGATTTTGGCTTTTTCAATCGAATTGTAGCTCTTTGATGGCCGTAATGGGGTAACTCTTGCGGCTGTAGATAAAATCGAAACTAATTTTGAATCCATTACGGTTATATAATGGATTCCACTGTTCTGCTCATGCTTCGCTGCATATGTTCCTCGTGAAGACTTTTTATCGATAACATTTTTTTTCACGTATTCGATTCTCTCTGACAGTCCCAGTGCATTTAAGTTTCAATTTTTTCAAATCTACAACGAGATCGAGGTTTGTGAAAAAGTTATCGAAATAAAGATGATACTGAGTAACTTTTCTAGCAGCTGTCCTTTCAAAAAATGGTTTCAATAAATCGATTACAACGCGGGAACCTAATGCGCATTTGGTCAGTTTCTCTCCAACTATAGAATTCTTTCCGCAATATATGTCGAGATTCAGCAAATACCCATCAGCAGTATAGAGGCCCCAAAATTTAATTCCGAAACGCACGGGTTTCCCACGTATGAATTGTTTCAATGAAGTTCTAGCATACGACTTAGCCATCTTTTCATCCACCGACAGAGCAGTTCCCCAGATGCCAAACTTCAGAATATTTTGTCGAAATAGATTTATCAGTGATCGAACCCGCCACCCCTTATCGTTTTTGTCATTGTCGTTGGACTTCGAGTATTTCAATTTCGACTTGATTTGCTCGAATTTAGGACGCGTCATTGCCGAAGACACTACTCCGCACGATAAAAAAGGATCGATTGACCAATAATCTCTTTGAGACTTTCTTTTATTGAAAGAACTCATTATGATGATTCCGATAAACGTATTCAAATCGATCAATGATAAATCGAATCCATTTTCTTACAAGCATCGATGATGTATTCTTTCATTTCATTTGAGAAAAACGTCTCAAATAGTTCTACTGGCTCGCTTGTTGGAATTTGACGTTTTTCAGATGCAGACAATAGTATTTTATTTTCAATATTGTCGGAATACTTCTTTTCACCATTGATCCATTGAAATTCATGATCTTTTTCTAGCTTAGCCTGATCTGCCTCTTAACTCTTTGAAGCTCTGCTATAAGTGACACTCGGTAAGTTTTCGTCTTGGTCAGAATTCGTGGATTAATGACTTTGTTATTTTTTTCGGGTTGAAAATGCACTTCAATTTATACATCATAATTTATACAAAATCCGCGAATCTGTCGTCGATTTTTTATTTTGTATCGACCATATCGGTACTCGCATTAACATCGCAAATCGAAAGAGCCACCTCGAAAATAGTAGGTGCGGTATTTTTGTTATGAGTTTGTAATGATTTCTATGTGATTCACAACAGTTGAAATGACAGGTAAAATTTTGCTGTCCTCGGCGTTAACGGGTTAAGCATATATAAAAGAGGAAAAAATATATTTTAATTTATACATCATGTAACTAGTAATCATTTCAATAATAAAATATAATTTAAATTATACATCACTACATCAAACTAACTTCAATGTAAATTTATAATTTTATAATTAAATTTAATTATTTAATCATTACTTTTAATTTAAATAATTGGCATATCATTTAAACTAATAGTTTAAGGAAAAAACTAATATAAAATTTGTAGAATATATTTAAAATTTTAATAATAATTGCGTATTACGTTTTAATAAAATGATTTTTTATCAATTTCTTAGATAATTATTAAAGTATTTTTAAATAGGTTTTATTACTTAATATATTTATAAATTATATAATAAATGCACATTGGAGGAATAAGATGGCCGCCGCCCAGCAAACATGTGTAAAGAGTGCATGCTCGAAAAAATAGAGTAGAAAGTGAATTTAGAGGAAAAGTTGAGTGCTAGTGAGCAAAATAACGGAAAGTGTAATAAAAGCTTCAATTTTAAAAGAGTTGGGAAAGAAAGATAAAGTCAATAAGAGAAGAAAGTACGGAGAAAACCCAGAATAGAAAAGTCTATTAATTATCTATCTTCTAACAAAATTTCAAGTGAATATTTCAACGACACCTTCAAATATTCTGCACCGAAAAAATAAGTATTTGAAAAAACACACTCATTTCGGTGCAAATACAAAGTGCACCTGTATTTGGGATTTGCATAATTTTACCTATTTATTTAGTTATTACTAATTATTCGTATCCGATCGGTAAATCAGTTTGAGTGTAACTGTAGGACTTTGACACCCCCTTAAGGGGACTTTTACTTTCTAAATTGAAAAAAAATAGACAACTTTTAAATATTAAAAAAGAAAAACTATTTTATTCATAATTATAATTTTTTCATACATTGTTAACAATGTTTTAAGGTGTACAAAAAAATTATTTTTTGGCACTTTTAATTACTTTTTACCAGTGCAGAGGGCGTCTTCTAAAAGATGCATTTTAATTTGCGGGACACTTCCTGTAATAAATTTATTTAAAATTGCAACGCGATTCAATTCATGAGACTTAAAACTAAACGATAAACCTTTAAAAAGCTAATTTTTTTATATTTCTATGGTCTTTACACGCGATTTTATAAAAAGTTCGAAAAAACGCCTATTTTGGGGATGAATTTACCCTTGTACTAAAAAGGTGGGGCGGTTTTTTTAACTTTTTAGAGGTTTATTTACTAGTTGTTTGTATAAAGTATCAAAAAAATTTTGGTTTACTGAGATTGGCTTAGTAGATTTTGAGAAAAACGTCTCCCAAATTTGAAAAATGTGATGTCGAGGAAAACACGTTCGAAGTTTCTTTACTATAATTCTGTCGTACGTAGATACCATTATAAATACAGCTATAGCTTTCTTTCTATTTCGAATTTTTTAATAAAATTTTAGGGCAGTATTTATATGATACTAAGGAACATTTTTACGTAAAAAAAATCGATTTTTTGAAAATTTAGAAAGTAAAAGTCCCCTTAAAATTATCCAAAAAATCAACCAAGGGTGCACAAAATAGCTTAACTTTACGATAGAATTTTTCCCCGAATTGGAAAAGACCTAACCTCTCTCACTTTACCATATATTGACCAAAATAATCTGCGATGATGAAAATGTGGAGAAAATTGATAGAACATATAATTTTATCCATTCAATATTCTTCAATAGACATACGCGGAGGTTTTTGAGGTCGCTGATTACGAATCCATCGTCATATTTTCGAAATACAAGAAAATCGGTAAACGCCTCGAATTTGATGAAAATCGATTTACGGGGGGTTGGGTTTTGAGGTCGCTGATTACAAACACATCTACATATTTTCAAAATTCAAGATGGAGGATCCAATATGTTGAACGAAAATCGGTAAAAGCCTCGAAATTGGATGAAAATCGGTTAACTGGGGGTTTTGAGGTCGCTGAATGCGAATCGACCACCAGATTTTCGAAATTCAAGATAGCGGATCTGTGTGAACTACATCTAGCATCGAAATGTGATTCTATTTCATTATGTTATGTGATAAGTGAACAGAAAGTTATCTCTATACTAGTAGTTCATTTTTGTGAATTTGATGAGTATTTCATCATCTTGCTATTCGTTTTCTGGATATTACTTCATATATTATTCTCTTCACGGTAAGTTTATCAGACTATCGCATTTTTAATCATAACTAATATTTCTCATATTGATTCGTAGTTTCGAAAATTGTGTTATAGAATTATTTCTTTTCTTCTGTAAGTTTCTTCATGCAAGGGATACACATCATTTCCGAAATGTCTCGAAAACGACCAAGAAGAAATATCTCACCAGAAGTTGAGGCTGAAGGGAACACATCGGATGAAGACGAAATGTTGACTATCCCGAAGCCAGATGATTCTAGTTGCTCAGATGGAGATAATTCAGATAATAGCAGGTGCGGTATTTTTACCGTGAGTTTATAATGATTTCTATGTGATTCATAACGTTTGAATTGACAGGTAAAATTTTGCTTTCTTCGGCGTTAACGGGTTAAGCTTAGGTAAAAGAGGAAAAAAAATATTGATAAATGAATCATTAGGAACTATTTCAGTCTGTAATGTCGATCTATCGCATGTCTGCCACATTTGAAATTTTATTTCATTAATAACAGAGCTTTCAAGAAATAAATATAAATCCTTTTTAATAGCTTCATACTAGGATAATTCTGACATTTATTTAAATATCACTCTAAATTATGATTTTTAAAAACTATTTTTGTTATACAGTCATTGTCACCAGGTAAAATGCAATATTGAGGAAGACATTCAGCAAATTTACTAAATTCAATTTTTAATGAGGGATACAGTTCTTTGAATTTCAAAAGTTATTTCCGAAGATTGCACAAAATCTTTTTCGAATATAGATCTTGGATCCATCTTCATTTTTTATGCACTTGTTATCTTTTAGTAAATTTAAAAATTTTATGAGCACTCCAATTTCCTTCCAATTCAAATTTTATCTGCATCCTTTAAAAATGAAAAACGTAATTTCACTTCTTCCAAACCAATCTCAGCGTAGTCAAATACTTTTTTTCGTTAAAACAATTACAACACTGATTGAAATCAGACATTTTATAATAATTCTTGTCTATTGGTTCGCACCAAAAGACTAGAACTAAAATCGTTGCCGCTATCACAAACGTTCGAATTACATCCACCGATTAAGCAAACAAAGAAAACTATCAACAAAATTGAAAAGAAAGGAAACAATGTGAAACGACCTATTAGAAAAATAGCAAAAAATGTTAAAGATTTGTAGCAAATAAATTTATTTTGGTGGAAGTAGTATTTATTTTTATAGAATAACTATTTTAAATATAAAATACTGCAAGGATAAATATACATTATAATACATGTATAAAAGTAAGCCCAGACATAGCGCGGATAGTACCTGCAGCATAGCATGATTAAAAAGTTAGGTTCGAAGTGATTATACACTAATATGATTTCAAAAAACAGGCAAAGAATAGCGGCAATTCAGTTTCTTGACTTCTGTGGCCATGCCAGCAAAAATTTTGGATTCAGACTAGTTTTGTTTGAAACAGTATCTAAAAATATAAGTTTTAAAATTGGTTCCAGCCTGAAACCTCACAAGGAAATCTATTGCGTCAAGATAGCTGCAATATTTTTTTCGTTTAGTCTTAAAAATACCTTTATTCTGGAATGGAAATCGCTTAGCTCGATTAAAAACTCTACGAAATATAAAATATAAAAGATTCAGCACACTTTTTGCTCTAGAGAGTCCAATTCTGAAGTAAGGGGGCTGAAACTTTCCGGATCCTCATATGTTGTGATACCGAAATTAACCAGCAAAAAATCGAGATATCATATTGTCAATCATTTTAGTTGGAACCCGAGTTAAAATAGCGTTAACATAATATCTAAAATAGAAGGGAACTTCAAAGCAAAGTGTTAAGTTACAGAGCCATAATATCGTGTAAGATATTTTGAGTGTTGGGGTTAATATGGTTGTCCTATACAGGCCTGTCTGCATGCGTAATGAAATACCCCGCGACCGCTGACTCTGCCTCTAAAGTCTTTAGGATTGGTGATGGGTTAGTGTACAAAAAAAAAGTTTAACATTATCTTCCGAATATTTGATGTATAGTAATTATCCTTCGATGGCGATTTATTTTATTTACTTAAAACATATAATATACTTTAATCTATTTCCTTTCATCGTAATTATAAATGCGAGATTTCTTCAATCAAATTGTAATAAAATAATCTTCAGTCAGATTATTTTTCTTTTTCTGACCCTTTGGATCCGCACTGCTATTAAAATTCTAATTCTATCCAGCTCTCTGGTCTGCATGAGATTCTAAAATAGAAAAAGGAAGCTAAACTGTTCGGAACTCTAGCCGGCTAATTTTCGAGAGCTAGTATGTTACTTAGAAATGTTTATTTGGTATAAAGATTTATGAAAAAATAATAATAAGGTGGAGAGGGTATTACTATCATTTCAATATGGGCATGTTTTATTAGTCATTTGTTTGTAATTTTCAATCGTTTGGTTTTCATGTTGCATTAGGTATTTAATGTATTTGATTTCGTGTTGTATTTATTGCTTTAGTAATGGCAAAGAATGTAACAAAAAGGGAAATTAATTTTTTGATACACTATGCAAGAAGTGCGGCTGCCTATTCGGGGAAAGTGTGTAAGAAGCAGCCGATTACCCCTCACTTTTCAAGGAGTGGGGTAATAATCAGCTGCGCCTCACACACTTTCCTCCCATGAGAATCGAAATTTCTTACAACTCGTTTCAAAAAATGTTATGAGCAGCACGTGCGGGTAGGTAATTTTCAACCCGAGCGATTGCCACCACAGGCTTCATACTCGTTGGAAATCACCTGCTGCTTGCACTTGTTGTGCAATGTACTATTTTGTAACGCATGCAGGGAAAATGCCTCTTTTCATGCCTATTTTCAGAGCAGAAACTGTATATTCGCACACTTGTGCGGAAATCATTAACTTTTCCGCAGTAGTGTACACTAGTGCGGAAAAGTTAACAGTTGCCATTAAAGCGGGGGAACACGCATTTTATAAAAAAAATATTGTGTGCAAGATGCACAGGAAATAGGCTATTCCACTCATGTAAAGTTTGTAACCCTCGACTGCAGCGCTATAACGCGCTCGCCTTTGGCTCGTGTTGCAAACTTCCCACTTATGGCATAGCCTATTTGAATAATACTACTATGTAGTATTTTTTGGTTGAATAAATAAATGACTAAACTGTATTTGCAATGCAAGATGGTTGCTATGTCGGATAAAATAGTAATTGTTGCTTGGAGTGATAATTGAATAAATTAAATAGTATAACATTTTTAATTTTTTTTATCTCTCGAGCGCATTGCCTACTTTAACTCCTAGAAGACGTGCAACGGCGGTGCGGGTCGAATTTATTATTTGATAATGAATTATTATGAAAGAATCGAGTTGCTGAATCTTAGGTACTGTAAAGGTTTTTATGAATGAAAAAATTATTCTTGGGTTTAATGCTTTTGAGTATTTTCTTGATTCTTAGTTTTATTATTTTAAAGTGGTCTTTAATGTTCATATATGAAGGTGGTCTCTATTGCGCTCAATTATTTTAAATTAAATATATGTCGTGTAACACAAAGTTTGCTCAAATATTCTGCTATTAATTTTACTTATGTATAACCGGTATCTCGGGATATCGGATTTATTTGACGGAATGAGCTTAATTTAAAGATATTCGAAATCAAGCTTTAAAGGTACAGGAAAAGCTGTTTCCAGAAGCGCTTTCAAAAAATGAATGAATTTATTTACCATTCATAAATAATACATTATTAAAATTTCTTTAAAAAAGGTTTTAAAATAGTACATTGTATAACTAGTGCGGAAAGAGATCGCCTTCGGTTCGTTCGCCTCCGTCTTGTGTTGTAATCTTCACACTGGTAATATAGCCTACCGTCATCATGATAAAAAATACTCTTTTTTACAAGTGCATGGGAAATGCACTTTTGAGTGCTTAAAATATTATTATTATGAAAAAACTTGCGTAAACGACGACAAGGGGGAAGCAGGACCAGGCACACGGCCCCAGGTGCGGGTTCAGGAGACGAAGCCGTCCCCCTTCAAAAGATATAATAAAAAATTGTTTTTATAGCACATGCATTTATTATTTATAAATCAATTTACAAAATATCATTTGTTTGTATTCTTACATTAAATAATAAAAACCAAACCATAAAATTAAATAAAAAAAGGAATACAATAAAAAGTGACGATTTTTCAAAAACCAATTAGTATACTATCTTACCAGTGGGCAATTTACACACTAGTGTAAAAAAGGTAAAGGTTTCCACACAAGTGTGCAAATATCTAGCTTTCGCCGAAAAAACCGGCACGAAAAAGGGCATTTATTATGCATGCGTTAAAAAAAAGTCTGTATAAATGAAAGGTATATGATAAAATTCTTTTTTATCATATGTCATAAACTACTTTGTTAGTCGCGCGAAATGTTCCAGGATTATTGATTGGTACCAATATATTTTTGGAATCAACAGGATTAGATTAGAACCGTCTTCAATTATTTTTAAGATTGTGAATAAGGGTAAGGTAGAGGAGTATCTGAAAAATGTCATACACAAAATATATCACTATATATATTATATTAACTCTCAAAGTCCTGAATGAATGTTTTTCCCTTAACTTTCGACGTTGTAACTTTCATTGTAAACGTCCTGGCAACAACTTAAAATAGTATTCTCGATGGTTTAAATTCTTATTTTTCAAATGATCTTGTCAGAAATGATCTACTAAAACCGTTACAGATCAATTTTTGAAAACATACGTGATTTTAAATTTTTTTTTGTGTTACACTATATTTTCAGTTCTAAAAAATCTTAAGTGATTATAAAAAATAGAGAGAAATTCATACGATAGACTCCCCTTTCATTCCCCTTGGAATTTATATTTTTTTTTCTTAAAAACCGACATATTGCATTTCAAACATTGAAATTGTCTCAAATACCTAAAATATCTGCCATCTTTAATATTAGCAGTATACGATACAGCAAAAAATTTTCAATAAGTTTTTGCCAGGACGTTTACATAACAAGTTACAGCGTGAAAAGATAAAAGGAAAAAACTTTCGTTCGGTACTTGATGGGTTAATACGTTTGAAGGTAAGTTCTAAATCAATTTCAAAATTTGTATATTTATTTGTTCGATAGACGTAGTTTAACTTTCATTATCAGATCTGCTAGTAAAAAAAGGAAAACTGATTTATAAAAGCAAAAATTTACATTCAGCAAAATTCTCGCTACTTAACAAAGATTCTTTCATAGAATATTGCAGGCATATTAAAATAATAATACACAATTTTTTTAGAATTTTAAATTACATTCAATATATCTTTTATAATATTCATATATCCATAATTGTACTGCTGCAACACTAAAGATGATGAACACAAATAAATATATTAAAATTTAAATTAATATGGATATTTTATTTTCTATAAGATAGAAAATTTTTTCAGAATATCGGCTACTCTGTACAACCATACATAAATAAGAAATCCTATGTTCAAATAACTAAGAAAAAAATATCATAGCAACATTTTTTTTTAATTTTAAAGACAACAACTGTGCCGCAAGAGTTGAAAGGACTAGAGTGATGATTGATATACCTGAGTCCTCTTATAGCTTCTTTGTGAGCCTGAAACATCTTGACGTTGTTCATATTGCTTTGCCAATACTTCACATATCCAGCATGATCCCCAGTTACCATCCAGCTCTCATTGTGCGACCATACCATTGTTCTAACCGGGCTGTCATGTGCCTGCAATGATAAATTAGCCTCTTTAGAATATCTACTTTTTACAATGATACGATTAATTTTAAAAAATACATATAAAACTACAGTTATCACACTTAAGTAATGTATAAAATGGCTAAGAAAGACGGATACTTCTTCTATATAATTTCTATACAAGATTTATCCTTCTTCCTAAAAATGCTTCAATTTTTACTTAATTTCTGTATAACATTCGACGTTAATGAGTACCTGTATATATTGAAAAAACCCTTAGAGAGTTAGTTGGTAGATTTCGAGTCACAAGCAATAGTTTGAATAAAAAAGTAGCTATTTTAGCTAAAACCTTAATGAGTTAAATTATTAAAATATATGATTATAATGTGTGACACATTCGCGATTGAATTTCATATTCAATCGTTAATTCAATTACACGCTCGATCCGACGGCACGCCAAAATCGATGAATCTGGGCAGGCTGATAAGCATGGCGCGTGTCGGGACAGAGAGAGAAAGCAGCGCGATAGGAGAGAGCTATCGAGCCCTCAAATAGATTTTGACCACGTTGTGCGACCCTTGCGATATCAGTGAATTAGGTACACCTGGTTCCTGATTGTACATGACTGCAGTCAGTGCAATAGTAAAAAGAGAGAAAGAGAGAAGAGAGACTGTTGCAGCTGGGGCGTAGCGCAGAGTAAATACTTGCTGAACTTCAGCGACAGTTCGCAAGCGGCGAACCGTATGCGTGCGAGTGTTTGTGTGCGATCCTTTGTCCTGCCTTGTCGGTTCGCGATTAACTTTTTAATTTACGTTGTAAATTAGAAGTAATAGAATATATGCGTCATTTGAACTTTTTCACATCACTAGTCATTTGCGTGAGTTATCCTTTAATTTTCCTCTGATCCCGCGATTTATTTATTAATAAATAATGTAGTTATTTGAGGAAAAAATTGATGAATCCAACTGTTTATAAATTAAGATATCGATTGACAAATAACATTCTAGCATACGTAATCATTTAAGAAATAAATTACAGTTTTGTAAAGAAGTGTTTAAGGGTGCACAAGCTATACTTACTAGTCAAATCAGCAACTATTCATAAGATATTAGATAATATTGCTTCTAAGTGAAAGTGGTATATTTCAAATAACAATTAATAGATAAAGTTTAAGCGGAAGTCGAAGGAATCTGTTTTACCAATAGAGTACAGCTAATTTACGAGTCACGATTTCATACTTTTATCCTCGCATACTGAATGAAATGTTCTAAAATTTGGTAGAAACTTCGAAAATTCACTATAGAATTGGACTCAACAGTCAACAGAGAATAGAGAAAATTGTGTAAAGCCGGGAAAAGTATAAAAGTTTAAGTATCAAAGACTATTAACCTCGGCATTTAATTAGGGTCGCCATCAGCCTTAGGAGTTGCACATGCATTTATAATAAAAATATTAGGGTATTTTCAGAGAATAAAACTGTTGAGCCCAATTCTTACAACTGATAAGAATAACTAAAATTTAATTTGACTGTTGAACTCTCAGTATATTTTACAAAAAGTATGAAACCGATTTCGAGGTGGAAGCACCAAATTCTAATGCCATCTTGCCATTGCCGGTTCAGTAGTACACATCGAAAGCAAGTGGCATCAAGATGAATACATATATAAATAATCTCTGACGCAAGTAACTTTTTTAACTTTTTTTCGGTTTTTCACAATTTTGTCTCTTGAGCCCAATTCAGTAGTGAATTTCTAGAGTTTGTACTAAATTTGAGAACATTTCATTCTGTACACGAGAAGAAAAGTATGAAACCACGACTAGCAAATATTTATACTCCATGGGTAAACCAGTCCCCCGGCTTCCTCTTAAGGAATTTTTATTTTTTCAAGTTTAGCCAACTATTATTGACCGTTTCTAAAATTTCAGAATTCATTTTGTTCATTTTTTAAAACTTAAGCGATTCATCAATAATAAAGTTTTTTTTTATTTTTAAATTAATAAACCAAATATATCGTCATAAATTAGTTATACAGTCGCATGATTTATATAAGTTATATATTATATGATTCATATTCAATTGATAATTCGTTTACACGCTCTATCCGACGGCTTGCGAACATCGAGGAATATGAGCAGACAAGTGCTACGTCCCGAAACTTCGATCCTCAATTCCTGACTTTTACACCGCACATCGACCTCTGTCGAAACATCTATTTAGCTTTAGCAATACGCATAAGCACAGAGATCGTATTCTCCAAAGGTTGATCACTCACGCATCCACCTCAATACACTCTTTCTCGCGCGTCAGGCGTTCACCTCAGCTACCAAGCGCAGGTGATTGCTTCACGCGCTGACCTGTCCTCACTCGATGGACTCACATATCCGAGCCAATCAGAGTCCCTCGAACCGACAAGTCAAGTAGACGCGATCTCTCTCGCCATTTAATAATCTCTGAATAGTTAAATAATAATTAAAGAATCTTTAATTTAATTCTAACCCGACCTCATGTTAAACGATTTGGTACTACGGCAACAAATCGAGATAATAACTAAAAAGCCAAAAATAATTATTAATAAATAATAATTACAATTATTTTCCTCCCTTCCGGAGGTAACACAAGCGAAAGTGGTGTATGTCGCAAGAAAGAGATAGAAAAAATTGCGACAGGAGAGAGCTTTCTGATCGATTTCAACCATGATTCGAATAGCACGCGAAAGAGAAAGAAAAACGACTCGTGGTCAGAAACGCGCGACTACCGGTATGCGTGTGTGTGTTGGTGGGGCGATATTTCACTGAACTGCAGAGCATCTTCTGTAACCACTTCGCCGCTCTCTATCGTCAGTGGAGCCACGGTGCCCTCTTCGGTCTCTTCAGATTGCACAGGCGGCAGCCTTATTTATGAGGGTGACGCAAGCCTGCGCTTGCCCGCTCAACTACAACAGAGGACACCTCACGATCCACCTCGGAGATGGAGACCAAGAAAGGCGACTCTTCCTCGGCCTCCATAGACAAGTCTTGGAATTCCACACACAAAATGATTTATACTTTTTCCCCGCTATATGGATGAGAGCTTTTCTCGTCTACTAGTACATTTAGCAGATTCATCTACATGTAGAACCCAACCAAATTTATCACATATGCGTCTACGAGAAGGAATGTCTGTATCGAGCTGATGATGGCCAGAAGTTATTCCAATGGCCGAAACGCATACTTTCATTATTGATTATAATTATTTGTGTCACAACCTTTTCCAACATCTGTTATTATATATTTCCATTTTTCCTTTTATAAGAGTTCATTTCTTCATTGTCTCTCACATGTAGGTTTAAAAACGCTGTAATTAAACAGTTCGACAACATAAGTATTGGGACTAGAATTCATATTCACTGGCTCGTACTGATCAACTTTAAATTCAACTTGTATTAGTCTTCCTCGAGCGTTCTATTATATATTAAACTCTTGAAAAAGTGGAGTTCATGTGCACATGCACATCAACTCGTCTCTGTCCATACTGAAACCAAACAATGGGGAAAATGAGAGGGGTTGACGAATGCGTGCCTCGAATCCGACGCGGATAGAGATTAGAAGGATCTATTACTACAACATGCTTTCGCGAGTCTTTTCGCCGACCGGTCTTACTTTTCGCCACCTATACAGACAACTAAGCATTCTCGGTTCGATCGCCCCCATGCTTCAAAACTTCCGTGGGGCCTCGAAGTTTTAGGCTCGCAGACAGCCGTTACATCTCCTGGTAGAGTATTGCTGTTCTGCGTGTGCGCTACGCTCACTCTTGGTGAGTCGCAGTGACTTCTACTGCATGTTCCCTTTGTTGTTTCCCGCCTTCTTATCTCGGAAGTCTTTCACCATATGGCCTATCCTATCAAACGTAAGGCAAGTGAAGGGTTCACGGTTTGGTCTGGGGATAGAAAGACGTGAGTACCCTCTTTACTCAACTTTAGAGCCGTTATCAGCGGGAGAACATAACCGGCTTTTTGGCCCTTTTGGTGATTTACTCCGAGAACGAGTCTTCAGCTGCTCTGTTAATGCCTTGATTTTTTTTTAAATTTGAGCCGATGTCGATTCATCTTGCCACAATTGGCTCAGTGCTACCACATTCGTCTCCACTCAAGAGACTGGCCGCTTCACGGGCCTTCGATAGGCCAACTCTGGCATCACCACAAGTTGTCGAGTCGGTGGAGGCTTAAATGTCTCACCCGCTGTGTTGATGAGCTCTGATTGCCGGGCCAGCTCCATCAGTGATTCTATGTTGTGCGGATCTTTGCGACGTACAGTACATTCCAGCTTCAGCAGCATGTTACTATGCATCAGATCTAACTGTGTCTCGAGTGGAGGCACTGGAATTTTCTTCAGAATAATGGCCTGTAAGCACGTGATAAAATCACGCACAGGCTCGTCTTGATCCTGAGTAATTGTATTGGCTTCGGCTATTAGAGGTTGTTAAAATCCTTAATTCACTCCATACCACGTTCTAGCCACCAAGCCAAACTCAGCCCAAGTTCTCAACCAGCAAAACAAATAATAAATAAATAATAAATATCACAAACTCGTAATGTGTCTCACTCGTCTTTTTCTCTAAAAATTTTAGTCCCAAAAAAAAAACGAAAAAATAGAAAACTAATTTACCGACAATTAAACATAATAATTTATCTGTACAAGGTGAACTATTACTTAATAATACCCAAAACACTTAATATACACTTCATTTAAACGAATGAGCAGCGCCCCTCTCGACTCTCCTCAGCCGGCACCAGTGCCACTCGTACCTGACTACCTATGGAAGCATTCGCCACTCAATGCACGAGCACCATCTCTCTCTCACGCACTTAAGTGCTAACACGTGCCGGCGCTGTACCACGCCTTTTCCTTGTACATTTTTCCTTACAATTCCTCACCGGACATGGCTATTTCAGATAGTACCCATACGGAATGAACAAAGTACGGATACCAGACTACTGAAGAGACAAAAAAGACAACGCCCAGCATACGTTTTTCGTGTGCTCACGATGGGTAATGGATAGACAACAACTAGAGACAACGACTGGAAAAATCTATCCCGCGAACATCGTTGGGGAGATGCGCTAAGGAAACGACAGTTGAAGATAAATCACCGCCTTCGTTGAGACTGTCCTCAGGAGCATTAAGAGCAAAGGGTGTCTGGAATATGAACGAGTGGAAGAAGTAGGACCTAAGTGAAGGTGAATAAAAGTAGGCATGCATGAATATCGGAAGGAAAAGACAGACTGACTAACAAGATGAACATGGCAAACGAAACAGTCCCTACAACTGGGAAGTAATGCTAACGCAGTCACACTGCAGACAGACAGAAATTGGATTTTACTCTCTCTTCCCATGCGTTAGATGCACATCGTGTGTGTTTTATTTATTAATTTTTTAATATATATATATATATAT
>UELU01072754.1:0-10391 GCA_900490025.1 Megastigmus dorsalis | reverse complement strand
ACTGCGTAAAAGGGAAGCTTATTTGAAGAGAAAAAGTAACAATAAACATAACTCAGAAGAAATAAAAATAAGAAGGAAAAAAACAAAAATTAAAAAATTACAAATACAAAATTTTGTTGAATCAAAAAATGAACGTGGAAAGCAAGCGTTGCGTAAAAAAGAAATTTATTGCAAAGACAAAAATAATCAAAGCAATATGATCGAAAAGGAAATATTAAAAAGAAAAATATTAAACGATATGAGTAATAAGAACATAGAAGAAATAGTGCAAATTCGTCCAAAAAGAAATTTAAAAAGACGGATAGGTACAAAAAATGTTGATGAATTTTATGAACGAATTATATTGATTAAGAAATTTAAATCTGATGATAATGGAAAATATTATAATGTATATGATGCAGAAAATATTATAAGAAATGAAAATTATGCAAAATTATTAAAAAAACAAATTCTAAATAGAAACCGAAAATGTTTAGAATTGGTAAGTAAATCAAAAATAAAAGTCCGAATAGCAAATGTACAATTAATAAACGAAAACAATTTGGGCTTCATGACTGAATTCTGTAAACATTGTGATGCTAAACATTTTGCTTTTGAATATACGATAGATAAAGAATTTACTAATCGTTGTCACAAAGGCAAGGTAGACTTGCTGAAAAATCCTGCTTATCCAGAACAGTTAAAGGAATTATTTACGGGAGTATCAGAAGATAGTATTCATTTTCGAAGAAATGTCCGAATATATAATAATGCTTTAGCTTTTGCAAGTTTTGGAGCTAATTATGATAAACTGCAGAGTAGAGGACCACAAGTTAAAAGAATTTGTGGCCAAACATACCACAATCTTTATGCATTACATCCGAATAGTAATGAAGCTCGAAAATATGGACAATTATATGTTCTCGATAATGAATTAGCTACAGTTGAAAGAAAAAGTTGTAATATTAATAAGGATACAAAATTAGTATTGTTGAGGCAATTGGATAGTTTATTAAGAAATAATAATC
This sequence comes from Megastigmus dorsalis, assembly GCA_900490025.1. Classification (NCBI taxonomy): domain Eukaryota; kingdom Metazoa; phylum Arthropoda; class Insecta; order Hymenoptera; family Megastigmidae; genus Megastigmus; species Megastigmus dorsalis. The sequence continues at coordinate 9,384 of UELU01072754.1, read as the reverse complement.
CTTATGCTAAAGCTTATAAAATGATGTAGAAAAAGAAGAATTAGAACGGTGCGAAAAAATGGTTGTATACCAAGACCAGTAACTATGTCAATAAAACGGAACAACAAATTAGATAAAAATGTATATAATGAAGCTTCTTGTAATGAAGTTGCAATGATATTTGTGGGTAAAGCTGGTCTACCTCCTACTCATTTATCCAAACGGAGGATATGAATGGATGCCTTATATGAAATGTAAAGATAGCAATAATAATATTTCAAATTTAGAATTTTATAATTATGGACTTCCTATAAGAAATGAATTTAATCCATATCTTAATTTAGGTAAAATTTCTCAGCAGGCGATAATTGTTGCATTCGTAAAAGTTGAAAGTTCAAGAATAACATTTCATCAGAAAAAATCAAAATATTTAAAGAAGCGATTGTTATAAAGGCGTAATAGATTATTTACATAAAAAAAAGAATATGAAAATATTAAAATTGGAAAAATGTTTATTTTATCATCAAATTTTACTGGAAGTCCAAGGTATTTAAAACAAAACTATGTTGATTCAATGAGTCTTGTAAATCGTTATGGAAAGCCGGATTTATTTATAACAATGATATGCAATCCAAACTGGAAGGAAATAATTGAAAATCTTGAAAAATATGAAACTGCAATTGATAGACCAGATATTGTTGTTAAAGTATTTTATCAAAAAGTAAAAGAATTTAAAGAAATGGTAGTTAAAAAAGGTGTTTTAGGTAGAAGTGTTGATTACACTTATGTTATTGAATTTCAAAAGCGAGGACTTCCACACATGCATATGTTATTATTTTTAGATGAAAATAATAAAATTAATACTCCAAAAACAGTTGATCAACTAATAAATGCAGAAATTCCAAATGAAGATATATATATCCGCAGTTACATAAAATTGTGAAAAAATTTATGATCCATGGTCCTTGCGGGGAACAAAACATGAATTCTCCCTATATGAATAAAGATACAAAACAATGTACGAAAAATTTTCCAAAAAAATATTATAATAAAACAAGTTTTAATAAATCTGGATATCCATTTTACATGCGAAGAAATGATGGTAAAAAAATCAATTTTAAAGGCAAAAATTGTAATAAGGTAGCTGATAATAAATATGTTGTCCCATACGACCCTTATTTACTGTTAAAATGTAATTCTCATATTAATGTAGAAGTATGTTCAACTGTACAGTGTATCAAGTATTTGTTTAAATATTGTTATAAAGGGCATGATTGTGTTTACATAGAAATACGTAATGCTGGTATCAATTTTGGATAAAATTCTGATGATTTTAATCAAAAAGAAAATAATGAAAGCTGCGAATACGAATATGATGAAATTAAGCAGTATATTAATACAAGGTATTTATATCCCCCAGAAGCCATGCACAGATTATTAGAATATCATTTATATCAAATTTCACACGGTATAATACGATTAGCTGTTCTTGATCAAGGTGAACAAGAAATATACTTCGAAGAAGGAAAAGAAGAAGAACAATAAATAAAAATGAAGAAACTACGTTAACAGCTTATTTTAAATTAAATCAAATAGATTCTGAAGCACGGAATTATTTATATTCCGAAATTCCAGTGCATTTTGTATTTGATAAAACCTCTAAAAAAAGGAATAAAAGAAAAAAAACAAATAAACCTATATTGTGTAGAATGTATTTAGTTAATCCAAAAGATCGTCAAAGATATTTTATTAGATTGTTACTTTTACACGTAAAAGGAGCAAATTCATTTCAAGATTTGCGTACTGTTGATGGTACAATATATTCTACATTTTATGAAGCTGCTGTAGCAAAACAGTTAGTTAATGAAGATGAAGAGTGGGATAAATATATTGAAGAAGCAGTGCAAATTCAATTTCCCACTTCCCTTTGTGAATTGTTTGCATTTATTTGTGTTTTCCACAATCCTATTAATGCAAGAAATGTATATGAAAAATACAAACATCATTTTTATCACCCAAAATTTGAAAAAGATAATGGTGAAAACCGAGCATTAAACATAATTGATAGAAATTTACAAGTAAATGGGTACACTTTACGTGATTTTAATTTACCTGATATATCTACATATATAGAAGAATACGATGAAATAACACATTTAACATAATACATACAATTTAACATAATAACATAATACATTTAACATTTTTAATGAATTAGAAGTAGAAGTTAATTCATTAAAAGCTCAACAAAAAATATACGATACTGTCTTGGAATGTTTAAAATATAAAGAAAAAACTGTATTTTTATAGATGGACCCGGAGAAAGTGAAAAAAGTTACTTACTCAACGTACTAATAGACTATCTAAAATTTTCGAATATACCATTATAATTATATGTTGCTTGGACAGAGATAGCGGCAAATTTATTAAGTAATGGGAAGACAGTACATACAACTTTTAAATTACCACTTAATCTAATAAAAACTTACCTTTAAAAAGGTACAATCTTGGCAAGTATGAGTGTATTTTTCCACTCGCTTCAGTTTATTTCTATAAAATTCTTTTAGACAATTCATAGCTTGTTAATTTTTTGGATAATAAATTTAATAATTTAGTGTAACAATTTCACCAATTGTCTTAATTATAACATTTTGTATTTATAATTTTATTTTTTTTTATAATAAAATTTATACCTCTTTTATTTGGTATTATTCTATGAGATCATATTCATTAAATTGATTCTCTTTCTAATAATCATAGGATATTATTACATGGTAGTCTTTTATTTAGTGTAGCAACATTAAACTTGAGTTTTCAATTAAATAAAATCGCTTCTTTATTTATTCATATAAATTTTCCAATTTCTAATGGCCAATTTAAAATAAAGAAACTTGTGAAATCAATACAGAAATTGTCAAGTACTCTTTTTCTTCATTGTTTACATATTCAAATAAATTTCCCAATTTACAATGGCCAATTTAACTAATCAAATTTGTGAGATCTATTCAGAAATTTTCAAGTACTCTTTTTCTTAATTTTGCATATTCAAATAAAGTTTCCAATTTATAATGGCCAATTGAAACTAAAGAAAGTTATGAAATCAATTTAGAAATTGTCAAGTACTCTTATTCTTAATTTTACATAGATATTAATAATTGTTAATAAATACCAAAATAATAAAATGAACCTTAACTTTGCAATGGTGCCTTATTAAGAATAGAGATGCCAATTGTTAACCCCTTTGGTAGCTTTGAAAGCTTATCTGGCATCTATATTCTTAACAATTGGATTGATTCATTATTAACTTTAAAATATCCTTTGAGGTTCCATGGTATATAAAAACACTCAATTGACCCCTTCGACATTTAGTTTGAACTTCTATCTCCCAATGTTGTAGCAGCTGGGCAAACTCCCAGAGTTCTAATATTATGAGATGCAAACAGTTGAGAATATAATGCGCCTCGTCCAGAACGACATGTTCACAATTTTATAAAATATCTTTAATCTTAATAAATAACTATATGAACATACTTGATGGCCCGTCTACAGGTAATTTATCGGTGGACTAGCATCACTCGGATGTACATTCTCTTGGCATTTCATACCTAGTAATACAAAATTTTTCAAATGTTTTCATATGAGAATGAACTTCCTTTTGTAAAATTAAAATATTCTGGCAATAACTTTGAAAGACCTTTTAAACATATACGAATCACAACACATACTATGTATTGAAACCAAGTAATAAATAATAGAGCATTAAGATGCATTAAGATGACTGAACAGTAATGCTTTATTGACAAATACTTTAAAAAATTTATATACTCAGTTACTTTTAAAAATTTTATATCTTTACATACCAATACAGTGAAACCACAAAACTATCTAAATATATTTGTGCAGCATATACTTTCTTTGGTTCATTATGATAATTTGTCTGATTCCCATGAAGAAATATTATCCCGCACTTATTATCACAAAATTTATATAAGTAAGTCGAAACATTTTTAAAAATGTTAAGGAAGAGGAATACAATATTTAAATATATCTCCTACACTTTTATGAGGTACATGGATGGTTTAAATTTCTTTAAATTAATTATGACATCTAAATATTAAAGAAAATAATGACGAATATAATAATAATAATATGCAGTACCTGAAATTGCCTGTAGACGGGCCATCAAGTATGTTCATATAGTTATTTATTAAGATTAAAGTTATTTTATAAATTTGTGAACATGTCGTTCTGGACGAGGCGCATTATATTCGCAACTGTTTGCATCTCATAATCTTAAAATTCTGGGAGTTTGCCCAGCTGCTACAACATTGGGAGATAGAACAGAAGCTCGAACTGCTCGATTGGCGCGTTGGGGGAAGCGTAGCAACTGTAAATACGTATACCTGCTACCTTAACGCGTACAAATCCTTCTTCATGATTAATCATTTTTTCTTGAAAAGCAGTATCACCACATGTGCAGATAGCTGCTTTACCGGTGCTGTCTATATCCCACGATGGTTCGTCTAGATCTTTGTACTGTTCACACACAATTGCTATATCCACCCGACTAGAAATGAAAGTACGGCAACAATCAGGTCCGGATAAGGTACCTGAAAGTGCTGAACCGGTCCAGATCCGGTACCAGATCCGGCCCGGCTCATGACTCTAACCCTGCGCGGTATCGGACCTGAAAATCTAAGTTCATTTTAAGGTACAGTTCCGGGTAAACTATGTATCGCCTGAAGTCCACCGAAACATGAATACGCAGCATTAATCAGGACCTGAAGAGGCCCTGAAGATCTATTATAATAATTTAAATCTATTACTCTAATTATTAAATATTCCAAATAGATAATGATAAATAATTAATAAAAAGATCTTAAAGTTATTTAATAATTAAAATACATATTAGTTTAAACATTTTCATATTTACAGTATCACAAAAAATAAATTCATAAATTAAATTCATATAAAAATAATATATAAAATAATTTAAATTTGTTGAAACTCATTTTCTTCATTTTTTTTTAGTCTTTTGACTCGGTGGCCTTCCCAATCGAAAGCATTATTAATTACAGCTCCTAAAGAATGGAGCACAATAGCATCATCGATGACTTGCTTTCCCGCAAAGACATTCATTAGAGATTCTGTAATAAAATAATTATACATAATTATATGCAATATAAATTATTATTACATTGAATATTATTTCGTACCTTTTAAACAATTATAAAAATTCATATTTTTAAAAACTTGTTCCCCTTGCTCTTCTTTTGAGCTGTGAAAAGAATCATCAGGTCCCTTGAAAAAAATTGCTTCGCCATCTTAGTTGTTATTACAAGAATTGTATTATTAATATTAATGCTGCAAATAAAGCATGTTTTCTGAAAAAAAATATAAAAGGAATTATATTTTAATTATATTTTAGTAACATTATAATATAGAAAATTATTATGAATTTTATTAATAGATAACACATATTTTTCAACGTACCAAATCTGCATACAAATTATCACATAGTCTTTCATCAAAATTTAAAAAATCTTCCATGCTTTTAAATGGCAGTTCTAAATCATTTGCTTCACAAAAATTTTTTATTGTAATTATGTTGGTGTTTTCTTTTAAAGCTCGCTGGTCTGTGATCATTGTCGATATTGTATCTACATCTTTTTGTATATTCAAAATTTTTGCGTCTAAGACATTGAATTTATTATTACAAAAATTTTGAAGACCTGAAAAAATCAAATAAAAAGTTAAAAAAGTTACTTACGCTTACATAATAAAATGCATAATATATTAATTACCTGAAATTCTTTTATCTACATGCCTTAAAATAATTTTAACATAATCTGTATAAAAGGGAAAAATTTTTAAATTCAATTTTAAAAATTAATATATTATATATATAAACGAATAATCGTACCTGGAATGTTAGATTTGTCATCCAAAATATCTTTTGTTCGTTCATGAACAGTTTCTTCTGGTACTAAAAATAATTTTTCATTATAATAAGAATTACTAATTAAAATACCTTTAAAGTAATTAGTCCTACTTGTTGGTTCTTCTTGTAAAGGTGGTTCAGATATACTATTGTCAATTTCTGCGAACGTTGGTACATCTAAAAGACTTTGATCTACATTCGTACATTTATCTTGATCATTATTTTGGTTGTATGTTAACTTTGGTATAGCAGTCACTTCTCCTTTTCTAATTTTTTCTTTTCCTGCAGCATATGATTCTGCACAGACAATTTACACAATGGTTGTTTGAAATCGACTAAATTTTTTATTGAACAATTTATTTAAAATATACCACAGTACATACCACAATACTCCAAAATCTTACACTTAAAGAATGGCCAGGACTCTGGAGGAAGAATATCACTGTTGCTTAAAAAGCCATGAAGCATCTTTAGGTCATCGTTTGTATATGGCCCTTGCAGAAACTGAACATAATTTTGATCCTCATTGTTGCTATCTTTGCCCAGATACATAACTGGAACAGTTACCCTTAAATTATTTGTACAGCCCCCTGGTTCTTGATTTATATCTATTATAGCAAATTGAAAGTTGCTGTCAGTCATCTGCAAAATTATAATATATATAAATATATAATTATGTAATTTTAGATATTTAATAATTTTGATCTGATAATGAAAAATTGCTGATATCGATTTTTTCATTTTTGACAACAAAAACTTTATTTAAAAAAAACTATTTATATCTTCGACATTTATCTTTTTTTAAATTACTAAAATTTAAATAGGAATATTAATCTTCTTCACAGTAATTAAATAAAAAAATCATTTAATCCATTGTACATATTTTCAAAATTAGCTATAATAATTAGCTCTATTTTCATTGAGACTCAAAATTTAATATTTAAGTAACAAAATTTTACAGGTAAGAACAATAATTACAGCTGCAAAATTATAAAAAATACTGAAAAACCTTCATTTTTTCAATAAGCCATCTAAATGAGAGTACGGTACTACAAATTTTTTGGCCCAATTTCTCAAGTCACTTTTCAAATCTGATTTATTAAACGTTTCAGTAGATTCAAAGTCACTTTCACTATCACTGCTACTAGTGTTATAAAATTCATTGTCAGACTCTTCAGATGAAAAATCATAATTATTGGGCAGAGTGTCTTCTCGATCTTCAATATCTGTTTTCAGTTGTTCATATTCTCCAAACTTGCTCACAACTTCATTATTTATATCTAATTCTTTTTCAACTTCAACTGTAGACACAGCATTTTCTTCCACATTTTGGAGTAATTGTTCTGTTTCTTCATTAGAATCACTATCACGATTAGATTTATTAAAATTACTTTCTTTCTCTAATTTTCTTTTTTTTTTAAATTTCGTGTTCTTAATTTTCTACTTTGCGATGTTTTATCCATTTTATCCATTTTATAAAGATCGTTATTAGCAAAAATTTGAATGTTTATTTACTATAGGGATACAGAGTTAGACATTCTGATTTTACGGTCATAATACGGTAATAGTCAGGTATTGATGTAACACATTTAATTTTCAGTTTGGCGAATCCGGACCGTATTTGCACCAGGTTAGGTGCCTTAAAATTGCCTGAAGTATTATTCAGGGTACTTCAGGCATCCCGGTTCAGGACCTGATTTATCTTACGGTATACCGTACTGAATTTGTAGTCGGGCACCTCCGTTTCGCGGACATACTGGTTCAGTAGGCCCTGTGTAATCGCGCAATGGTTTAGATGTAACTGCACTATTTTCATTTTTTCCGTCTAACTAGTACTGCTACTGGCGCTTGGTAGACTGGGCATGTATGTATGTAGCATGGTCCATTTTTTCTACCGCGCCTTTGTCCTGGCAGAGTACACAACTCAGTTTGTTTTTACAGTCTCTTGCTTTATGCCCTTCGGTTCCACACTTGTAACAGAGGTAACTTCGATCCTGTGTTATTGTGCAGTTTTTGCTGATATGTCCAAATCCTAGGCATTTATAACAGCGAAGTGGACGTATGTTCCGTTTCATCTCTCGTATTCTGCATACTACCCAGCCTATCCTGATTTTCTGCTTTACTATCATCTGCAGAGCCATTTTTATTGGCATTTGAATAACAGCCGTCTGCGTATCACTGTATGCCTTCCGCAATGACTTTATTGTCATCTCCTCAGCCGGGGTCGCTATCTTGGAACTCATTGCGTATCGCCTCAACAATGTCCTCCTTGCTAGTTAGCACATCAAGGTCCTTTATTTCAAAGACTCCTACGTCTTGTAGGGTCCTTACTTTGGTACCTTCTTCTAGTACTCCTTGTACCAATTGTTGAAGTTTCGTTGCCTTCCCTTCTGCTGTGCGCTGAAGTTCCAGAAGCAGGTCTCCAATCGCCGTCTTGCGTACCCTATTTACGCTTTCGCCTTTACACCTTCAGTTTTGGATCCGCCTTCATCTTCTTCAAGATATCGGCATATGACTCACCGTCGGCAGCCCTTATAATAAGGGTATCCGGCCGGGATGGTCTTGTCTGTGGCGGTCTTTGGTTTCTGGTACCTTTTTGACTTAAAATACCATTGTTCTCTTTATCTTCCTCTTTATTTTTTTTCTTCGTCTTCCGCGTTTCAACCACCTCCCAAGGTGTCTCCCTGGTTAGGGTGGGCGGTGGGGACTGCGTCCTTTTCTTCTTCTTCCTGATTGTTGTGCTCTGCAGCGGTGATGTTCTCCTACGCTTGTTACGAGTCTGTTTCATCTGTCTCTGGACCAAGGAGGGAGAGGTTTGGCTCTCTCGATCCTTGCTACTTCTATCCTTCGACTGAGTACCTGCTTTGGTCTTCTTAAAATCCTTTAGTGCTCTGCTAGTAGCCTTTGCCATTGTCTTCAACTCTGTGCGTATGTTTTTCTTATCCAAGATAAACGCCACCAGAGCTTCGACTTTCTCTTTTAGGAGCTTTAACGACCTAGTCTCTTTATCCTGCTCCTTTCCTTCGTCTTCCATTTCCACCCTATTCACTTCGTACACTACTTCCGTCTTTCCGTCTTCGCTAATCTTTTGAGCCGCAGTAAGGGCCAAAAGTTTATCATCTCTATAGTGTATGTGGTTCCCCCCAAAATCCGTGAAGCCTGCACCGACAACCGGGGCTGTCACCTGATCGAAATCAATGGTGGGATAAACACCTCTATTGAGCCCCCCACTTGGGGTATTTCGTATTTCTCATTCACTACGTCCATGATTGGTTTGTGATCGGGGTGCCTTCCCTAAGCTAGTTTTGGTCCGCCCCGGGTATTTTATTTCCCCGGTGCCCTTCATATCTGACGAGCCTTCCCCTATCCGCCAGCTGGGGAGGCGCCTGATTTCGAGACTAGCAAACTCGACACAGGGTGTGTGTATGTGTGTGTGTGTGTGGGTGTGTGTGTGTGTGTGTGTG